>JANAVB010041019.1:2837881-3086415 GCA_029216955.1 Iris pallida
TACTACGGTCTGGATGATGTAGTAGGCTTAGACTTGGAGACCTTGGTTCAGCAGGGCTTAGCTCTGCCCGACGAGCCTCTAGCTTAGTTTAGTTAGAGTAGATATTTGGACTGGACCTTGTCTCCAGCTTGCTACTTATGTTATGTATATATTATATTTTGGGTTGTATAACCATATTACTCTGTGAATCTTTCTCTCTGCTTGAGCTGGATTTGCACTTGTGATTATATCTATCTAGTTTTCGTGCCATGATTCTTCCTTCTAGATTGTGATTGAGTTTATCAGTATTTCATATTATATTTCCTCTGTGCGGAGATGACAGGTTATTATATACTGTTTTGTTGGCTAGTAGACCTACAGCGTTCTACGCTATTTTTATGGTGTAGGCTGGGCGTTGTCACGCACTTGTGCCCTACCTAGGGTGCGGGTCATGACACGAATTTCAAGCCACGATTGCCGGATGCAATGACATTTGGATCTTCTTCGCTGTCGACGTCAGGTTCGGCATCGTACAGGACTCTGGACAGGCTCTCTCCTGCTGGGTGGAACATCCGCTTCTCCTAAAATGCTCCATCCTCTCTGCTGTTCACGGAAGCTGTGACCTCCCAGAGCGCAGGATCCTACGAAACACGTTGCTGGAGACCTACCCCCTAGGAACTTTTTTTTGTGGCTGTGTATTGGCGATTTCAACACTATCTCCTGCAGCGAAGAGAAGTCTGGGGGTCGCCCGCCCCTACAACAGGCCATGAACGAATTCAACAACTTTATATTCAACGCCCACTTAAACACTCTTTCTTTAGCCGGCAACGCTTTCACTTGGTACAACATGCAGGAGGGCGCTCGTAGGCAATACTCCCGCCTCGATCGTGCCCTGACCAACGACTGGTGGCACGACATGGGCCTCACCACCAAACTATCACATCTCAACACTACCGAATCGGATCACTCTCCCCTTCTAATTGAGCTTAGCAGCAGATCCATCCGCATCAAAAAAGCTTTCGGATTCCTGGACTTCTGGAGATATCACCCATAATTCAGAAACATTGTCGCCTCCGCGTGGTTTTTTAAGGATCATCCAGAACCCCTCACCCGGGTTGCAGCTAGACTCAAAGCAACCAGGAAGGCCCTTTCTTTATGGAGCAAGTCCGCATATGGCAACCTTTTCCAAGTGATTAGAACGGCGGAGGATGACGTCAGCCGTGCCGAGATCCAGTTCTCCATGGATAGATCCCCGCAGGCCCGGTCCTCCCTCAACTTCGCCAGAGCTATTCTCAAATTACGTTTGAAAGTGGAGACAGAATTCTGGAAGCAGAAGGCCAGATTAAAATAGGACTCCGATGAGGACCGTAACATGACATACTTTTACTCTTGTGTCAAGGGACGCAGGCACAAGCTTTATTTACACCAAATTTGCGACAGAAATGGTCACCTGCTGGATGACCAGACTCGCATTCAAGAGGAGGCCGCCAACTTTTACTCCAATTTATTCTCCAAAGAAGCCATCGTCAAGGATGACGAGTTCCTGGCCAAGGTCCCCAATTTGATCTCTGAAGGGGATAATGAGCAGCTGCTCACTCCCCCCTCCGCTGAGGAATTCAAGGCTGCAGTATGGGCCCTCGATGAACTCAGCGCCCCCGGGCCGGATGGTTTTTCTGGAGTGTTCTTCAGATCTTGCTGGGATGTTATTACAGCAGACTTCCTTGAGGCTATCGCTGCTTTCTTCCAAGGGGCCACCTACCCCAAATCCATCTCTAGTGCCAACCTCATCCTCATCCCAAAAAAAAGATAACCCGGAGACCTTCAAAGACTTTAGACCCATCAGCCTATGCACTTTCACCAACAAAATTATCTCGAAGATCCTCAATAACCGCATGTCCGCCATCCTCCCTAAGATCATCTCCGAAGAACAAAGTGGCTTTGTCCCAGGGCGGAACATCATCGACAACATCCTCCTAGCATAAGAAATGATCACATGCATGAAATTCCCATCCAGAGGGGGGAACGTCGACATTAACCTTGACATGGAGAAAGCATATGATCGTCTGGACTGGCAATTTATGATTTGCGTTTTTAGGGCCTTCGGTTTCTCGGAATCTTGGATTAACATCATCTTCCGTTCGATCAGCAACTCATGGTTTTCTACCATCATCAACGGTCAAGAAGCAGGTTTCTTCCCTGCCAGCAGCGGGGTCAGACAAGGTGATCCTTCCTCACCCACTATCTTCATCATTGCGACGGAAGCGCTCAGTAGAAACCTAAAAAATATGCCTAATTCTCCCGGATTCCACCACTTCCACACTACTACAGGATGCCCTTTGATCACACATTTGGCTTATGCTAATGATATCCTTATCTTCTCTTCTGGCGATATCGGATCTGTTGAGGTGGTTCACAGCACGCTTGAGAAATACTCCAGATGCTCGGGCCAGAGAATCAACACCAACAAAAGCGTTATCTACACTCACCACAAAGCTGATAGGACTCACTCGGCGGTGCTCTCCACCCTCACTTCCTTCTCTACTGTATATCCGCCTTTCTCCTACTTGGGCTGCCTGTTAGTTTATGGAAAATCTAACTCAGGCATCTTCGCGAGTCTTGATAGCAAAATCAGGTCTAAAATTGAGGGATGGCACAACGCAACCTTATCCCCAGGTGGAAAGTTGATCCTGATCAAACATGTACTATCCTCTATACCCATTTATACCCTAGCTGTATACGCCCCCCCTCCCGAAAAAAGTTCTATACTCGCTAGAATCTCTATTCGCCAACTTCTTCTGGGGTCACACCGATGGCAAGGACAAGCACCACTGGGCCGGCTGGGACACTATGGCCAAACCCACCGAGGAGGGAGGGCTGGGGTTCGACAGACTACCCCACATCGTCGATTCATGCTCCATGAAGCTGTGGTGGAAGCTACGCACGGACCATTCGCTTTGGTCCAGGTTCATGAAGGCGAGATATTTCAGACTCTCCCATCCCACGATTGCCGTCTACAACAGCATATCCTCTGCGACTTGGCGGCATATCCTACAATGTCGACACCTCGCAGAACCCTTATTCGACTCAAGCTAGGCGACGGCCGTTCATCAATGTTCCATGAATGTTGGTTTGGGGATGAGGTTGCCCTGCAGTCACCGAACATCTGTCCGTATGAGATCCGAGAATTTTGGGACAATGCCTCTGGCTGGAGGTGGGATAGTGTAAGAGAGCGGCTTGGCGTGGAGGCGGCCACCAGCATTGCTACCGCGGACCTTCGGATCGTCGTAACTCCGGATACATTGTGGTGGTCGCCCAACCCTGGCGACACTTTTTCCTTAGCTTCGGCCAAAATAGTGGCGAGGGGCGTTGGTGTTCCTTCCCCTTATACCGTACCTTTCTGGCAGACATGCATCCCAATCAAATGGTCCATTTTGATCTAGAGAGCCCACCGGTGGAAACTACCTACCGATGACATCCTAACCTCCTTCGGATCCAGTCTGGCTTCGTGGTGCCACTACTGCATATCTCATCAATCAAAAAATGCGGAGCACATCCTTATCTCCGACGAACTCGTGACACAATAATGGACGAGCATTTCTGCCAAATGCTAACTACACTGTCAGTCGGGCGGCCTTAACGATCTCCTGGCCAACTGGATCAGGTCTCATGGGCACCAGATCGTTGCAGCCGCTGGCATTTGGGTCCCGTAGAAGAATTGAAACAAATAGAGGTATGAAAGGCGCCAATACAACCCTGAACAACTGATCAGGGAGGCGTCCAGACAGGTGCGTAAAGCCGCCTAGCGCTGCCACCACTCTCCGGCTAGCTTTTGGAAGGCTTTGGCTCTTACCGGCTGGTAGCATGCACGCCGGTAGGGCACGAAGCTATTTCGGGTTGCGATCTTCCCTTGTCGTGTCTGCCGCCTTTTTCTGTTTTTGTTGTCTTTGTGCGCGTGGCACGTTTACCTGTATAGGCTTCGGTATTTTGCGTCTTATACATCAATAAAAGTTTCTTCTCAAATATATATATATATATATATATATATATATATATAATATATATATATATATATATATATATATATATATATATATATATATATATATACAGAAATGTTCCAAAACCAGTCGGCTGGTTTTATATTATAGAACCACCCTATGTTTTATTGATTGGATTAAAATTTAGTGGTTGAGATTAAAAGGTGTATACCCCACACCTTTTTAACTCATTTAATCTTAACCATGCAATTCCAATCCAACGTGCATAACATAGGTTGGTTTCATAATACAAAACCACCCAGTTGGTTTTAGAGCACTCCTTTATATATATATATATATATATATATATATATATATATATATATATATATATATATATATATATATATATACATCTTAAAAACCTAGCGGCCCTCATATTTCTTTTCAATTTTCACACTTTCTTTTCCACCCGATAGAAAGTCATCACCCCGACATCCTTCAACCCTCCTACCACCTTTATATCGACCCTAGGACACCCCTTTAACACCTGGAACCTTTTTGACGAGCCTCAGCCCCTAATTTGGTCGATACAAGGTGCGGAAGACACCCGCAGTCGATTGAACTTGTGCTGAATTCCTCACAACAAGTACTATATTTTGCATCTAGGGTTTCGTATACTTTCCGACCTCATCTTTTCATGAAACCAAAAATAGTGGAATATCTCTTTGTCTATTTTTATGTCCAATTTGTCATCCACATAGTTTCAAATGATTTTCCCGTGTCGTCAATTCTACAACAAGGTGTCTAGAACACACCATATCTATTGCAGTAGATTTTTGCCTATTTCAAGTCAGACTCGATCTTTCCAATAATTTTTATAAGAAAATAGACATCAAGAGCTTTCTAACGTATATCTTTTTGCTGAGTTTTAAGTCCCTTTAGTATTTATAACACCGTAACTCAGAAAATCATATATTTTTTGTATCCAAAAGTCTTACTTCATATACCTTTACTAAAATACTTGTTGTGCAAGTTTGATGATAAAAGCATTATTTTAACTAATTTATTTAATTTTTCCATAATCTAATATTTATTATTTGTTGTTTTGGGACTCAATTAGTAGGCCAAATATGGTATTAACGAAGTAGTTTCAATATAAGGCAATTATGATTGAGTTTCCACCAATAAAATAATATTGTTAGTAATATAAAAACATTTATAAGTATTTTTTAGAAATTAAATTATTATTTATAAATTATTTTTATAAGAAAGTTGGTAATATGTATGTTGTATGGTGTTGTACCGACATCATGACGACTATTGGGTATAGATATTAATCTAGTCCATATATAGTAAGTTATTAATGTATTGCTAATAGTAGAATATTTACTATAGGCATACGTGAGGGAAGTAGCAAGGAGTTTGGAGTTGGTCAGATATACGCGCAGTTAGAGGTTACAGGCAAGTATACCTTGCCAAATTGTACAGTACTTTCATTCATTTCTATATTGCTCTATCTTTTCAGTCACACTTGATTACCTGCTGCTTATGTTCATGTTATCGTTATTTTTTTCTTATTTTACGTGCACATTCCTTATTTGTTCTTCATGTGTCCCTTTTTGTTTCAAGTCAGTATTGTGACGATATTGATTACTCTTCTACCGTTGCCATTGAGTTGGCTTGACTTGACCTATAGTCGATATCTATTGTTATACATTGGCCTTTGTTATCTCTCAGACTGGAAGCATCCCATGGTGTTATAATATAAAGACTCATTATCGACTTGTTATTTTATCTCTAGGACCGGGAGTATCCGATGGCATTACGGTAGCAGAGACTTATCTGTTATCTCGAGATTGGAAGCATCCCTTGGCGTTACGATATTAAGATTGTCTATACCAGGTGCATCTCATGATGTTTTGGTTTATTGATTATTACATGTTTTACTTTTCTCTCTTTTTGTATGTTATTTACAGTACAATAGGCATATTTTATGTATCTTGCTATGTCCCCTTAGGACTTGGTGATCTCTCCATGTAGTGAATCATGCAGAGATGGTCTGCAGATCATGGAGCTATGTCTATATTCGACTCAAGTATTTTATCATGCTTTTATATTATATCCATTATTTATACTCTGTTCGTAGCTTAACTTTATATAACCATGTAGTTCTTCGGGTCTAATCGAACATATATGTTATTGGGCTGAACACCATGACACATATTGTTCACTATTGATATTTATTCTTCATGAGGATTGAGATAGATATTAGTTGATTTGATAGATTAATTTAGAAACCAATACAGCTTATACGTACTCGAGCTGGGCTGGAGTCCTCTCGATACGTAGTTGGCGTGTATATGTTTTTCTAGTCCTACGTATTTTGGAACTTGGTCTTTATATATTTTTTTTGGTGACCCATACAGGTCAGAGCATACCGTTTGTTTTTGTTATTGCGCCGAATGAGCCTGCAATAGGATAAAGTATTAGGATCTCAATCCATAACTGCCTTAAAAACTCTTTTGAATTTATCCATCGCCTTTAGAACTAGTAATTAAAGTCGATCAACTTCTTTACCCTCTCATTTTAGGATTCTCGTCATTCCCTCTTTCGAAAGGACGGACGCTTGTGCTTGGTGAACCATCTATTCCATCACTGGATAGAACATAGTTGATAGAATATTATAAAAGGAATTAGTTATCTAAGGTAGTAAGAGTTTGGATAGACGCCTCAACTAGATAGACTGATCGGATCGGACTACCAAAATAGAATTTTTATAGGAGACTTAACCCTAACGAGAGATTCTAGCATCAATTGGCTATATCCATTTTACCATCCACCTATAATATAGAGATGATATATAGAGATAGGCTAGAGGTAGAGTATGGTGTCTCAATCATAATGACTGAAGTGACTGATAAATATATGGTAAAACTTTAGAGTTAGATACGGTTTTCCAAATAGAATATGATCACCCCAATGAAAGACTATAGTTGAAAGAATTCGAAAGTCTTGCTATGGTTAGGAATCCTTACTTTACAGGACTAGCTAAATAGCTAAGGTCGGTAGAATTTCATAGATACTTCCCCAAGGCATAAGTTAGAGTATAGTACAATATGAAGTCTAACCCTAACAAGCAATCATAGAATATTAGACTAAATCTTGCTATCTTTTGCCTAAGATAAGGCTTAGATTAGAAGTACTAGAGAAATTATTATCTAACGATAGTGTATGGTTATTAATCTAAGAGTGTTAGATAGAGTAAGAAGATCTAAGTAGAATGGATGATCATCTCTATACCTAGTAAGACTAGTCTTGAAATGACCTATAAAAGGATAGGACTAGAAGGATGACCAATAGGTTTATGTAGTCGTCTAGTTTAGCCTCGACCTTTATCCCGCGGATAAGTATCAATGGTTAGGCGTACTTGTAAGGATTGTATATATTGCTTAGGTAGAATGAGTGGATCGCTAATTAAACTACTATAGAAGTTGGTGATATTACTTATACGAATATAGTACAGAGTTTAAGAATTGACAGAGTTTATGGAGTAATTGTGAATTTTTCTATTCCTATAGTTAGTTATAGAAGAAGACTCAAGAGCCAAGTTAGAAGTCATACCTCAAGATTTGTAACCCTTTGGTAATATAGAGCGTGTTGGAGAAGTAGAATATCGTCTTGCATCACCCCATCCTTAGAGGGAGTGCATGATGTATTCCATGTCTTGTAGTAGAAGAAGTATATGACTAATCCTAGCCATATGGTCGATAATTTTGAGATCACAGTAGGACCCAGTCTATCATACGAGGAGAAGCGAATTGGTGTCTTGGATACTAGCGAGAAGACGCTTAGAGGGAAGACGATTAGATTGGTTCAGGTTGCAAGGAAGCATCATTCCCTGGATTTCGGTAAGATTCATAGCTTATCCCTTTTACTATAACATTTTATAGTAGTGTTATTTTAATTTCGAGGATGAAATTTTCTATGATGGGTAGGTTGTTAGTCCCCTAATTTTTAGATTTTATTTTATTTTTTTAATTATTTTATATAATTTTTATATATTAAATCATATTTTATTTTTATTATGACTATATAGGCACTTTGTAATAGCTTTAATTTTATAGTCTGAAACTAAGAAAGAGTCATTCTAATCGGCTGAAATTGAGCTCATCTCCTTGAATCAATTTCCAATATCTCTTTCTTCTGAACCCTCTTCGCTTAGCAACCTACCGAGGGTATTCCCATATAGCGGTTGTCGCTCTATCGATTAGAAGTTAATTCAAGGACGAAAGCTAAGGAAAGCATAACATTGACCAATTCTTCGAAACAAGTTCCATATTCATGTTCTAGAAGAGTCCACCTTCATTTTGGTATATCATGCCCCACTCAAACAAGTTATCTTGCATTACATTTTTCTTGCACAACTCTCGGGAACGATTTTATCCTTTATCGTAATTTTGATATAATTTTTCCAATTCCAATTTGAGGTCCAAATTCGATCCAAACTTTTTGATCAAATATATAGTTTTAACCTATTTTGAGCCTACTACACACATTCCGATGGTGCGTCGCTCAATTTGGTTCCCATGTACTATTTATTTTTAAGTGGCACACAAGTCAAAACTATAGACATATTGGACTCAAATTGATCACAAAAATTCTATCGACCCAAAACTAGTCGAAGTAGGATTCGTAGAGCCTATTATAGGGTGTCCTAACCTCTTATACCTATTTTAGATTGATTTTCATGGATTAATATGGTGTCACATTAATTAAATCAATTTAAATTAAATCCTATAACCACTTTTCTAATTTGGACCCAATCAAATCTCTTTGAGATACACCTTTGATTTAAATTGTCAAATCTCCTCCAAACATCACCAAACCAAATCTAAAATCTCCTAAATAATTTTCTTTCACATAAAACCAGCTCCACTCCCTTTTTGTATGAAATTTACATATATACATCTTAAAAACCTAGCGGCCCTCCTATTTCTTTTCTATTTTTGCACTTTACTTTTCGCCCGATAGAAACTCATCACTTGACCTCTTTCAACTCTTCTACCACATTCACCTCGACCCTAGGAAACCCCTCTAATACCTTGGCACCTTCTCGAGGATCCTCAGCCCCTAATTTGGTCGATACGAGGCACAGAAGGCACCTGAAGTCGAGTGAACTTGTGCTGAATTCGTCACAGCAGGTATGTTGTATTGCATCTAGGGTTTCGTATACTTTTCGATCTCATATTTTCATGAAACCAAAACTAATGGAAATATCTATGTGCCTATTTTCATATCCAATTGTCCATCTACACCGTTCCAAATGATTTATCTGTGACGTCAATTCTATGATAAGGTGTCCAGAAGAGACCAGATCTGTTGCGAATAGATTTTTGCCTATTTTCTGTTAGATTTGATCCTTTTAATAATTTTATGAGAAAATATACATCAAGAGCTTTCTAATGCATATCATTTTGCTGAGTTTGAGTTCGTTTAGTATTTATTAAAATTCATGACATTTGCCGTAACATTGTAACTCCGAAATTTATGTGTTCTGTAGCGCCCCGCTCCTCGCAGTCCACTATGTAATACCCACAGCTTGCTGACTCAGTCTTGAACTGAGTATTTGGAAAAACCTTTGCCGGTATCGATTGATTACGGATGAAATGCAATAAACCTTTCCAACTAATGGATCGACTTCTATTGAAATGAATCCAAGAGTTTTGTTGGATGTTTTCTTTCGCTGCTTGGTTTTGATGAATGCATTTTCGTGTTAGTTTTCGATGATTGGTTTTCATTGTTTGCTTTCATCACATTTTGTATTCATTCCAAATCTTGAGAGAAAGAGACCGAAGTATTCTAATCAACTGTTGGTGCTAATGAAGGACACGTGAACATTTCGTAACGGCGTGTGAAGTCCCTCCTTCTCTCAACTAAGATTCATCAGTGTGAGTTGCTCTAACCAGGCTTATATTTATTTGTACGCCCTAATAAAAAATAATCGCTAGTCCACTCTGCTGCCTCATTCCTATTATCAACGATACCACAATAACAAAAGATAAGAGAAGATAAATGAATCGAATTGAATGCTTGTTCAAGTGCTGCTAAACATCTATTCCAAATGAATGATCATATGATCTGTTGCTAGTATGCTATAAAATGATAGATATCTGTAGATGGACTTGTACATGTTGAGAAGAATAAGAATTAAGGCACGAAATGAACGTGTCATGTATCTGTTAAGACGTGAAATGAATGCGTCATGGCTCGTAAACAAAATCTGTTACATCTGATAGAACTGCTAGAGCATGTATTGGTCTCGGACAATTTGTGCACAAGGTAAAATCTGTCTCTCGGGTGGTATCTGAGGGCGTCTTGAACCACTCGGCCTAGAAGAGATTAAGAGCACCTTGAGGTAAAAGAGACCTCATGTTAAAAGGGAAGCCGACATCTAAGTCCTTAGCGATGAGCTAAACCAAAGAGTCACAAAGGCTAATCACGGGAAATGACCCCGTGGACCATCATGTAGATAGGCCACATGCATGACCCTAATTATGAACTTCAATATCTGCAAAAATAAACATGAGCTATTCGTTATGCAAATTGTGCTAACATATCTTGTGCAGGGATGGCTGTCGACGATGGGTAAGAATGTTATGAAATGTTCTATTGTCATGTTTCATATGAATTATTAAAAAGAACCTAAACAAGTAGTAAGATCACTAGTAAATATGTAGCTTCACATGTTGACTTAGTACAGATATTTGTGAGTTTCGATGAAAAACCGCTCTTCAGTACATGATGTGTGCTGACCCACGTTATCGTCATCCTTTTTCAGAAAACAAGAAGACAGCGAGATTTCAAGTGAGGCACTAAAGCTCGTCCAGCCCAGTAGAGCTTGTGGATCGCCTCGTATGTAACATTTCAGTCCCAAAATACTTGGGACTAGATACGTATTATGCCAGCTATATACATACGAGTAAATATACGGCTCGTATGTATACATAAGCTGTAAATATAGAAAGCTAAGACACTAAATCTCATCCACAAAGATAAATAATAATATAAAAGCAACTTTGAGTTTGTCATATATACAGTCGTTGGGCGGAGACAAATCCACTACCAACTAATTTAAATAGGGAAGAAATATACAAAGAAAGTGATTGGTCGAGCGAAGCGATGACGAGTCCAAAAGCAATCATCACGAAGGAAGAAATGGCCTTAGCTAGAGCACCTGTAAGAAATCATGAACACACATCTGGAGAGATCACCAGGTCCTCAGAGGAACGTAACAAGACACATAATATCATGCCAATAACTGAATAATAAAAGCTCAACAGAAAAGTATGCACGAGTAAAGGTTCCTAACCATTCTATGTGATATGCACTGTGAGGACAACGTTCTACGCAGGGGCTGTAACGGATTCACGCAAGCAAGTAATAAAGAGTGGCCGTCAAGTAGCGCTCATACGAGACACTATCGGCCCGGGCAGAAGGTAGTGCTCATAAGAGTCACCCTCGACCCAAAATATGTGTAAAAATAAATGTAGCCCCTACGCTAATAGTTGTCCCCTCCCCCCAATGATACTATACATGTGTCGACTCCACGACACTGTTTAATCCTTAATAACTGTCAAGTCTTCTACACAATCTATTGGCAGTTATATCCTAACGCACGGCCTGTACGTACCAATGATCAGTCAGCACGCAAGTCTGCATCTATATGCGACTCACAACTCACATACAATCCGTGGCACATCGTGACAGTTTATGAGATACACTAAACATACGGTGGTCCCTTAACTCTAAGCCAATTGCATAAAGTATAATAATTTGCATCTATATATAGTTTTGAAAGAACAACATAAAGAAAAAGCATGCATGATATTGAGCAAGAAATTAAACAGTAAAGGCAAGGTGTCTTGCCTGATGTGGTGCAATGATCCAACAAGTCCTCTTTGGTCCAATAGCCGGTGTCGATGTGTAAGGGCCCGAATTTGCGAAGAAAGTGTGAATATTTGATTAGTCATGATTAGATTTGATAATCAGTAAAAAATTGTGGAGAAACACTTATACTATTTTTAGGACATATTTATAATATTTAAAAACTATATTTTATTCGTAAAAACTAATTCTCAGATATATGTATTTGAACATCAAGGCAAAATCATTTTAAATTAAAACTGCTTCTTTTTTTAGAATTTTATTATAATCTTAAACTATGTTTTTATTATTAAAATTATTTTAAATAAATACTTAAAATGTAAAAAGAAATGGTTCTAGGGCTAAAATATAACGTTGTCAAAATAAAATTTTAGGTCAAAACTATATATAAAAAAATACTATAATAATATTTTACATTCAGAAGTCATATGTAACATACCATAAATATTATAATACTATATTTAAACTTCGAAGACTCGTTTGAAATTAAATGTAGCGCTAAACCCTAATAATATATTTTAACAAATATAATAATTATTATTTTTGAATTGTTTAATATATATATTAACAAATATCAATAGTACCATTAATAGAACTAATGACTATAATATAGTACCCAATGAATATACTAATACATGTAAATATATAATGATAATCTTGATTATATAATAATAAAACTTCTGAATAATAACTCATGTTCTCCTCGATTACTGTTATAGAATGCACATTAATTTGTTATGTTTAATGTGTTGCTTCCCATTTGCATCATACTTCCCATAAATCTCAGAAAAGAGGGAAATAGGTTAGAGTGAGGAGACAGAGAGGGGGAGAGGAGTGAAGAAATCGAGTGAGAGGGAAGAGTGAGGAGAGGAGTGGAAAAGTGAAGGAGAAAGGAGAGTCTTACCATGCTTGGCGGATCCGAGCACGCAGCGGCTCGGGGGAGTTGGGTCGGGCCGCCTACCGGATCTGGCACGATCGTCGGTCGGAGCGGCACCCGGTGGTTACAGCACCACTCGGTGGTCGAAGAGCACAGATGGGGGACACAAAGAGCACGGCACGCGGCAGAGATAGTGTCACCATCGGCACGAGGGAGGCGGCGGTCTCGTACGGCTGTGCAAGCAAGGAGGAAGGGGCGCGGTGGCGTGCCTGCTCGCGGCGGCGGGGGAGTCCCGGCTCCGGCGCGCGCGGAGTGGCCGGCGCTGCTGTGGCCGGCACGACGGTTCGCCGGTCCGGGCCAGAGTCAGGTGATGGTTTTTCCCCCTCCTCCTTTCCTTCGTGACGGTGGTGATGGTTTCCTTTAGGGGTTTTTTTTTTGCGTTGGTGGAGGTGGTTTGGTGAAGGGGGTCCGGCGGGTTGGTGTCGGAGGTGGTTGATGGCGGTGGTTCTGGTGGTGGTGGGTTGGTGACAGGGAGAGGAGTCTGGGTGTTGGTGGAGGCCGTGGTGGGTCGGGTCGGCCACGGTGGTGGTGTCGACGGGTATTCGGTATAGGTGGCGGTGGTGGCTGGTGGTGGTTCGGGAGTTTCGGGTCGATTGGCGTGGGAATTAGGGGTGGCGACGACTGGTTGTAGTAGGGTGGTGATGAGGCAGGTTGTTGCTGTTGGTGGCATGGATGGTGTCCTACGCGACACGGGAACATGATTGCGTCCGGCATATCGGACACAGGGGAAACTTTGTATTTGTAATGGAAGAAAATAGTAGATGGAAAGGAGGACACGGCACGGACACGATGCACGATGTCTTTGTTGTGATGGAAAATTATGGTTGTGGTAGAGAATTTTGGAGGAGTATCTCTCCTTTTATAGGAGGTGGGAATTTCCATTAGGATTAGGAGTTGGGGGATTTAAATCCTCTATAGATAATATCATATAATTTAAATTCGATTTAAACTTTAAATCGTTCCAATCCAAATCATAGATAAATTCAACATTAAATTTAAACTCCATTTAAAATAAAAGCTTTTCCAATATAATTTACCATAATTAATTAAATTTAAACCAAAACAATATTTTAAAATATTTTTTCAAATAATAAGGTATTTAATATTAAATAAATTTCGAAAATACATTTATTTTCATAAATTTAAAGTCATGTAAAAGATTATTTATGTAGAACATCATTTTTTTGAAATTATAAATTTTATTTGCATAATAAAAGTAAATAGCTCCCTTTTATATTAAATCAATACAGTTTGTAAATTGAATAATAAAGATAATATAAGTAAATAAATAAAATATTTTACCATATAAATTTTGAATTCCATAATAAAATATTTTAATAAAATATGTACCTCGCATATATTCGTATTCGTCGAGCAACTACGACAAAAAAAATGCGAACTCGTACGCGACGTATAAATACGAAAAAACAAAATTAACACCAAAATAAAAATTGTAGTAAAAATTTAGGGGGTTTACATCGTACCTAACTTAAAGTAATTTCATCCTCGAAATTTAGGAATAGATAGGGTAAGAGGTAGGAAGGGTCGAGAAGTTAGAAAGAGTTGACAATAGAATTCACGACTAAATTATTGAGCGAGGGCTTCGAAGAAGAATTTAATGAAACATCAATTTAGATATTTAGATCCATGTACTCAATGGACGTAGTTTAACAGAAGATTCTATGCATGACCACCCTCTCTATCTATTTTGATCATACCACCATAAATCTTAGAATGCATTAAATCTCAAAGATGGTTAATTACTTTCTCTATCTCTCCTAAGATTACTAGCTCCATATTTGAATCGTGTTCAACATCGTCACGGTCGTTTGAATCGTCACTGTCATCATTATTGACAATAAATCTTCAAGGTTTTTGTCTTCTCAAGATTTAAATTCCATAAACTTGAATTTCCATAAAACACACTTAAATGCCAATATATCTATAGATGTGATATCACATAACAGAATGCCGAAGTTTTAGAAGATTCGAATTCAATAATCTCTAACATGTATTTCCCCAAACAACTTTTGTCTTTCGAAATAAATCAGTCAACCTTTAATCCATGAAGTTATATTCAAAGTTATTTCGATATGAAATTATATCTAAAATCTTAAAATTTCATAAGTCCAAACTAACTCTAATATGTTTTTCCTCAAGCAAATTTTCTTATGCAAAATTTTTTTTTTCCTTTTAAAAATTTACATAAAAACTTTAGTCAAGAGTAGAATCAATCTTACCTTAATATGACCTTTAATAGACAAATTTTCAATTCCCATATCTCACGACAGAAATTTC
This sequence comes from Iris pallida, assembly GCA_029216955.1. Classification (NCBI taxonomy): domain Eukaryota; kingdom Viridiplantae; phylum Streptophyta; class Magnoliopsida; order Asparagales; family Iridaceae; genus Iris; species Iris pallida. The sequence goes on from JANAVB010041019.1 coordinate 2,853,020, forward strand.
AATAAGTCCGAAACTTTTGATTCTTCTTCTCCAATATTTCCATATAGGTCTATTGTCCTCAAGCTATAATCTCCTCAAGATTTTTTTTTTTTACCTTCAATCCATTCAGTCGATGGCCAAATCAAGTTCTTCCTAGTAGGACATTCACATTTATTTGTAATCTAACAAAATTCCTTAAGCACTACAACATAAGATTCATCTTTAATATGTTTGATTAATCGCAACCTTTTTGTCAATCTCAAGCATATTATCACTTGAACATAAAAATCTAATGTCACTTCTCTTAATTCCATCTAATTCCTTCTTCTTTTTTCAACTCATTTCTCCAATTTATACACTCGTTTTATTTATCTATACTAATCTCCTTTATGGCCTTCCGATTCTAACTCATTCTTTACCCGAAGGGGTCATACTAAACTTTCCATCCTCACATATAAGAAACAAGATTTTCATGAATAACAGTATAGTAAAAATAAGATCCTTGAAGAGAGAAGAAAAAAAACAGTCTGGAGGAGAATATAGTCAGGTTCAACGGTCATGATAAGGGTTTGGATAATAATTACAGATCATTGCACAAAAATAAAAAAATTTGGTCTAAACAATTAAGATAAGGCACAAAATAAAAGGCACAGGTTAGAAATCAACATAGAGCACAAGCTAAGCATTTAAGGAATTAAGTGGATCACAATCATTTATTGGGTCGAAGAACATGAGTCAAGTTGAGTCCTTGTCTATAGTTTGGAAAGTATATCGGTGTCATGGTAAAGGTTGTAGTTTAGTCTTTTCGATCCAAAAGTAATATCATGAAAAATAGATTACAAGGAGACGTGTTTTAGTGGCACGTGATATACCTACATAAAGGTAGAGTCGTCTACGTCCTACATATGGAATTTGTTGGATGGAAAAATCTAGTGTTGTGCTCCAAATATCCAAGTCACGGTAAAGGACACAAAAGAAATTAAAATAGAAAGTGGGAGTTCATGGGATAATGATCAACGCACAAAATAAATGACCAAGCTAAAGTATAAAATAATGATAATTCAGCTTCTAGTAAATCAAGGTAAAATAAGTTAGAAATCTAGTTTCTAAAGATATGATAGCCACTTAGATGGAGTATGATTAAGGGACATCTAATCATTTCTTAAGTTTCAAATGGTTAGAAAGTCACGATAAAATCTAGATTTGGGGGAATGTCGAGTGAGTCAAGATTGAAATATAACCACATGATCTTGGAGATGACTATCAACACTTGTGTATACACTACTATCCTGGTTATGGGAGATATGGCAATTAAAGTTGAATCCTTCTAACTCATTAGAATTACTTTGGTGGTCTACCATTTAATTCTAACTTCTTGAACTCGAGCCTTCACAAAATCCTCAGAATATAATCTACCATAATTTATATTCATTGTAAATCGTCCAACATAATCATAACTTAAAATGAAAATTCCTTTAAAAATAACTTTTCATCATATCAAACTTTTAATAAAACTCAATAATCCTATCAGTCGTCAACTTTTTTTTAACTTCCATAAAATCATAACTAAACAACAAAAAATTTAAAATTTTCAAATAACCTCGAGATAACTCTTAGTATATTACAATCAACCCAAAACGTAAGCTCAAGTTTTAAATACTCTTATCAATCGTGATTCAAACAAAAAATTAAGCAATAAAATAATTCCTTGAATTGACTCTATATCTTTCAAGATTTATATCTAACTTCGAGCAAGTCATAACTACTCTAAAATCTTCAAAAGTCTCCTTCTTCTTTTCTTTTTTCTTTTCTTTTTTTTGTATTTGTGGAGGTGGTTTGGTGAAGGGGGTCCGGCGGGTTGGTGTCAGAGGTGGTTGATGGCGGTGGTTCTGGTGGTGGTGGATTGGTGACAGGGAGAGGTGTCTGGGTGTTGGTAGAGGCCGTGGTGGGTCGGGTCGGCCACGGTGGTGGTGTGGTTTGGTGAAGGGGGTCCGGCGGGTTGGTGTCAGAGGTGGTTGATGGCGGTGGTTCTGGTGGTGGTGGATTGGTGACAGGGAGAGGAGTCTGGGTGTTGGTGGAGGCCGTGGTGGGTCGGGTCGGCCACGGTAGTGGTGTCGACGGGGATTCGGTATAGGTGGCGGTGGTGGCTGATGGTGGTTCGGGAGTTTTGGGTCGATTGGCGTAGGAATTGGGAGTGGCGACGACTGGTTGTAGTAGGGTGGTGGTGAGGCAGGTTGCTGCGGTTGGTGGCGTGGATGGTGTCCTACGCGACACGGGAACATGATTGCGTCCGGCATGTCGGACACGGGGAAAACTTTGTATTTGTAATGGAAGAAAATAGTAGTGGAAAGGAGGACACGGCACGGACACGATGCACGATGTCTTGGTTGTGATGGAAAATTGTGGTTGTGGTAGAGAATTTTGGAGGAGTACCTCTCCTTTTATAGGAGGTGGAAATTTCCATTAGGATTAGGAGTTGGGGGATTTAAATCCTCTATAGATAATATCGAATAATTTAAATTCGAATTAAACTTTAAATCGTTCCAAACCAAATCATAGATAAATTCAACATTAAATTTAAACTCCATTTAAAATAAAAGCTTTTCCAATATAATTTACCATAATTAATTAAATTTAAACCAAAACAATATTTTAAAATACTTTTTCAAATAATAAGATATTTAATATTAAATAAATTTCGAAAATACATTTATTTTCATAAATTTAAAGTCATGTACAAGATTATTTATGTAGAACATCATTTTTTTTGAAATTATAAATTTTATTTGCATAATAAAAGTAAATAGCTCCTTTTTATATTAAATCAATACAGTTTGTAAATTGAATAATAAAGATAATATAAGTAAATAAATAAAATATTTTACCATATAAATTTTGAATTCTATAATAAAATATTTTTATAAAATATGTACCTCGCACATATTCGTATTCGTCGAGCAACTACGACAAAAAAATGCGAACTCGTACGCGACGTATAAATACAAAAAAACAAAATTAACACCCAAATAAAAATTGTAGTAAAAATTTAGGGGGTTTACATCGTAGCTATTTTCCATTTCCAGTCAAGTTGCAAGTTTTTCCTTTGAAGGTATTTTTACATTTTGAGCATGTAATAAAGGGATATGATGTATGGGCATTGTGGCTATTTTGAAAAGAGTTTAAAAGAGAGATATGTAATCAAGCATTTAAGTCACAAGCTTTGTACTTTGTAATCCTATCAAGTTACGAATAAAAGAAGTGTTTTCTTTTCAAATCTCTGTGTCTAATATTTGATTTTCTGCAATTAAATATGCTGCGTGTGTGTGTTTTGCTTTGTCTAGTTGTTTTGTGCAGGTACTGGCCTTGTGCAAGTGCAACTTAGGCTTGCACGCCTTAGCGAGAATGAACGATCCCGCAGGGATCAAAGCGAGCTCGAACGACCCTAGCGGGATTGGGGCGTGACAAAGTGGTATCAGAACACGGTTTTACGTCTTTGACCTCTTACAAATATCATTTTCAAAAAAGTATATTTATAAGTATTTTGATTGCTTTCAAAAAGTTCCAATTTTGAGTTATGAAAAACCAATGCCCCATACAATAAGTCCATAATATTTTATGAGACTGACAGTAGTTATACTCTTTTGTAGAGAAATAGCTCCTTCTCGACCATCTGGTTCGACCGATCCGATAGAGCGGATTGTGACCATGATGGAACTACAGAGACAGGATGTCGAGGAGCGTATCCAGATATAACAGGTCCAAATGGAGGCCCAACAAAAACAGCTGGATGCCTTGACCCAACTCGTAACTTCGCTAGCAGGAAATCAAAATACCACCGCAGCGACCAACCCGGCAGCTACTCCCGAGATTGAGCCCATGGATGATGATGCACCCCAGCCGGCGCGTAGGCACTCTTCCTTTCAACCAAAGGACTTCTTGGATGTGAAATCTCCAAAATTTGAGGGCAGGACATCAACAGATAAGGTCGTGGACTGGATCGATAAAATAGAGAGTCTGTTCATATTCATAGGAGTTCCGAGTAGCAAGAAGGTAATGTGTGCCGCTTTGCTACTACGGCTGCGGGCAAAAGATTGATGTAAAGCAAAAAAAGTTGTCACTGCTTACAACGGCTAGGGATGGAAAGATTTCATGGGCCTCATTTAAAAAGGTATTTATGGATCAATATCTGCCTCCAGCTATGAGTCAAAAGATACAGAACGACTTCGTGTCACTGAAATAAGGCAACATGTCCGTAGAGGACTATGAATCTAAATTTGCCAAGCTGGCAAATTTTGCTACTGAAATGTTACCAACTGAGCAGGCTCGCATAAATCGGTTCGTCGAAGGTCTAAATGATGGCATTCAGCTGAGTGTGCTGAACCGAGAATGTAAGTCGTACTCCCAGGCCTTTGAGGCGGCGCTACAGGTGAAATAATTCAACTTGAAGAAGGCGTCAACAAAGATTCGGTACGGTCGCAATCAGCCTGCTAAGAGATACCATGATGGTGAGAAAAGACCGATGGGGAACCACAAAATTAAATAATCTGTACCCACTACGGTCGATGAGGACACGTGAATGAAGACTATCGCTATACGAAAGGTTTGGAATGTAGTTAATATAGAAAGCATAGGCACACCAAGGAAGTTTGTCGTGTTGCCAATAAAGCTTGTTTCAGTTGTAGCCAACAGGGTCACGCCGTCAGAAATTGTCCGAAAAGAAACCGGAACGATACTAAAGAGCGTGGGCCGCTGAGAGACCCACCGCCGACTCGGGACAATCTGCACAATCAGCAGCTGTGGACTAATGCTCGTGTCTTTAACATATCCACCTTACTTGATCCTGAATGCAATACTGGTGGAGGCGAGCTTCTTTCTTAAGTTTTGAGAATAAAACTTTTTCTCAGTGGGTTATTTTGTAGTGCCCCACTCCTCGCAGTCCACTATGTAATACCCACGGCTTGCTGACTCAGTCTTGAACTGAGTTTTTGGGAAAACCTTTGTCGGTATCGATTGATCACGGATGAAATGCAATAAACCTTTCCAACTAATGGATCGGCTTCTATTAAAATGAATCCAAGAGTTTTGTTGGATGTTTTCTTTTGCTGCTTGGTTTTGATGAATACATTTTCGTGTTGGTTTTCGATGATTGGTTTTCATTGTTCACTTTCATCGCATTTCGCATTCATTCCGAATCTTGAGTGAAAGCGACCGAAGTATGCTAATAAACTGTTGGTGCCAATGTCGGACGCATGAACATTTTGTGAACGATGTGTGAAGTCCTTCATTCTCTCAACTAAGATTCATCAGTATGAGCTGCTCTAACCGGGCTTGCATTTATTTGTATACCCTAATAAAAAATGATCGCTAGTCCACTATGTTGCCTCATTCCTATGATCAACGATACCATAATAACAAAAGATAAGAGAAGATAAATGAATTAAATTGAATGCTTGTTCAAATGCTGCTAAACATCTATTCCAAATGAATAATCGTATGCTATGTTGCTAGTATGCTATAAAAGTGTAGACATGTGCAGATGGACTTGTACATATTGAGAGGAATAAGAAGTAAGGCACGAAATGAACGTGTCATATATCTGTTAAGATGTGAAATGAACGCGTCATGGCCTGTAAACAAAATTTGTTACATCTGATAGAACTGCTAGAGCATACATTGGTCTTGGACAAATTGTGCACAAGGTAAAATCTGTCTCTCGGGTGGTATCTAGGGGCGCCTGGAACCACTCAGCATAGGAGAGATTAAGAGCACCCTGAGGTAAAAGAGACCTCATATTAAAAGGGTAGCCGACATCTGAGTCATTAGCGATAAGCTGAACCAAAGAGTCACAGTGGCTAATCACGAGAAATGACCCCGTGGACCATCATATAGATAGGCCATATGCATGAACCAAATTATGAACTTCAATATCTGCGAGAATGAAACATGAGTTATTCGTTATGCAAATTGTGCTAACATGTCTTGTGCAGGGATGGTTGTCGGCGATGGGTAAGAATATTATGAAATGTTCTATGTCATGTTTCTTATGAATTGTTAAAAAGAACCTAGACAAGTAGTAAGATCACTAGTAAATATGTAGCTTTACATGTTGACTTAGTGCAGATATTTGTGAGTTTCGGCGAAAAGCCGCTCGCCAGTACATGATGTGTGCTGACCCACGTTGTGGGCATCCTTTTTCAGAAAACATGGAAACAGGGGGATTTCAAGTGAGGCACTAAAGCTCGTCTAGTCCAGTAGAGCTTGTGGATCACCTCGTAGCTATTTTCCATTTACAGTCAAGTTGCAAGTTTTTTCTTTGAAGGTGTTTTTACATTTTGAGCATGTAATAAAGGGATATGATGTATGGGTATTGTGGCTATTTTGAAAAGAATTTCAAAGAGAGATATGTAATCAAATTATGGAATTTGATTACCAAGCTTTGTACTTTGTAATCCAATCAAGTTATAAACAAAAGAAGTGTTTCTTTTTCAAATCTCTGTGTCCAATATTTAGTTTTCTGTAATTAAATATGCTGTGTGCGTGTGTTTTACTTTGTCTAGTTATTTTGTGCAGGTACTGGCCTTGTTCAAGTGCAACTTAGGCTTGCACGACATCACGCCTTAGCGAGGACGAACGATCCGGCAGGGATCAAAGCGAGGACGAACGGCACTAGCGGGATCGGGGCGTGACATGTTCTTCGTATCCAAAAGCCTTGATACTTCATATATCTTTAATAAAATACTTGTTGTGCAACATTTGATGATAAAAATATGATTTTAACTAATTTTTTGTATTTTTTCCAGAATTTAATATTTTTTTATTATTTATTGTTTTGGGACTCAATCAGTAGGCGAAATGTGGTATTAACGAAGTAGTTTCAATATGAGGATATTGTGATTGAGTTTTCACCAATAAAATAATATTATGAGTAATATAAAAATATTTATAAGTATTTTTTAGAAATTAAATTATTATATTATATTAGTTATAAATTATTTTTATATGAAAGTTGGTACTATATATGTTGTATGGTATTGTACGGACATCATGACAACTATTGGGTATAGATATTAATCTACTCCATATATAGTAAGTTATTAATGTATTATTAATAGTAGAATATTTATTATAGGCATACGTGACGGAAGTAGCGATGACTTTGGAGTTTGTCAGACATACACGCAATTAGAGGTTATAGGCAATTATACATTGCCAAATTGTACAGTACTTCCATGCATTTCTATACTCCTACCTCTTCTCAGTCATACTTGATTTCATGATGCTTATATTCATATTATTGTTATTTTTTCTTATTTTATGTGCACGTTCCTTATTTTTTTCTTCATGTGTCATTGTTTGTTTGATTATTGTGACGATATTGATTAGTCTTCTACTGATTAGTCTTCTACCTTCACCCTTGAGTTGACTTGACTTGACCTATAGTCGATATTGATTGTTAGACATTGGCATTTGTTATCTCTAGGACTTGGAGAGTTCCATGGTGTTACGGTATAGAGACTCGTTATCGACTTGCTATTCTATCTTTAGGACCGGAAGTGTCCCATGGCATTACAGTAGTAGAGACTTATCTTTTATCTCGGGATCGGGAGCGTCCCATGGTGTTATGATATTGAGATTGTCCACACCAGGAGCATCATATGGTGTTTCGTTTATTGATTGTTACATGTTTTAATTTTTTCTCTTTCTGCATGTTATTTACTATTACAATAGGCATGTTTTATATATTTTGCTACATCCCCAAAGGACCTGGTGATCTCTCCAGGTAGTGAGTCATACATAGCTAGTCCACAAATCAAGGAGCTATGGTTATATTCGACTCGAGTATTTTATCATGCTTTCATATTGTATCTATTATTTATACTCTACTCGTAGCTTAGTTTTATAGATCCATATAGTTCTTTGGGTCTAATCGAACATATATGTCATTGGGCTGCAGACCATGGCACATATTGTTCACTCTTGATATTTATTCTTCATGTGGATTGAGATATATATTAGCTGATTTGATAGATTGATTTAGAAACCAATACAGCTTATACGTACTCAAGCTGGGCTGGAGTTCTCTCGATACGTAGCTGGCATGTATACGTTCTCCTAGTCCTAAATATTTTGGGACTTGGCCGTTGTAAAACTGGAGCAAGACTAGACTAGACAGGAATAGACTCCATCCATCAATCATGGTCAAGCAATGAATACGGCTTGATACATTAGCTAACTAGGGTTATCACAATCCTAATTACTAACATATGAAAGTTGATAAATCCAATTCAGTTACCCGCCTTGTAGAATACCCGACTTATCCAGACCAAAAGAAAATAAGTATAGCAGACACACCGTAGTAAGATACGTGTGTCCTAAAGTAGTGCAATGTAGTGCATCACTTGATGGTATGCTGGAAGTGTGCTCATCATGAAATATTGCTCCAAATCCCAAGTAGATAAATATAAGACCGGAACAAAGGGTTTGCAGGCAACCGAAAAATTCTTCCCTCCCAATGATCTAGGTAATAATCCCAGTTGTTAACCTCTATCATTTTCATTTAGGATTCCGAGTATGGCATTCCACAGAATCCATCCTAGACATAAGACATGCAGCACTAGACATGACAAGACAAGCAAAAAGTGCACTACAACAAGCCACAATAAGACAAGACAAGATAAGTATCGAGGCAGGAGTACGCTACGACCAGCCACTATATCAAGTTAGACATGTACAGGATCAGGAGTGCGCCATAATAGGCCACTATCAGGAAGCTAAACATGTACAAGAATCAGGAGTGCACCATGACATGCCACTATCAAGAAGCTAGACATGTACAGGAATCAGGAGTATGCCATGACAGGCCACTATCAAGACAAGGCAAGATCAAGTATCGGGTCCACCCAAATATGACAGGGCAAGACAGTGAACTGGGCAAGACAAGACAGTAAAGCAGTAGACAAGAAGAAATTAGAAAATCAACTCAAAATCCAGAAATAAACAACTTAGATACTGGATTGGTATTCTGATGGTACACACCGGTACACCGTCAGTATGTCGGTTTCTATAGGCAGAAATTTTGTCAAATTCTATTTGTCGCACCAGTATACCGTCGATACAGTTCGGTACACCATCGCTATAACGAAAAGTGTTACAACAGGTTTTTCAAACAAAAAGAGGGCTCACAAACCGTTATTCCGTCGATAAACACCCGTACACCGACAGTATGCCGATTTTAGCCGAGAAACAATACTAAAGGCACTGAACAAGTTCCGGAAACCAAAACTCATCCCAAAAGTTTCTAAAATTAGTATAACCATAAAAATAATACTAGAGGAAGGTCGTGTACAGTATATATACTAAGTCTCATGGCAAATACTCCGACATCATTCCCGATACAGAGTTTTCCTACTAAAAAAATATCAGGATTTCATAGGAAATCAAAACCTAGCTCATATCAAATTTCGAGACGGACAAAATGATGATAATCATAGGAGAAATATAATTAGCAAAGCAAGTACTAGAAAATATTGGACTATCAAGACAGTAAGAACAAAAAAACTACAAAAAAACCATAATACGTCCAATCGTTCGACAAGATGTACTTGCCTAATAAAGCTCCAAGCCTAACTCTTCAAATCCACCACAAATAGGGGTTCAGAAACCACACTCTGAGGTCTCGAGACCAAGCTCCAAGCTCCCGAAGAATACAGAGTGAAAACGAGAAAAAATGAAGAGTGGAGAGAGAAAGTAAAAAAGAGAAATAAAAAAGAAACATAATCGTATATATAGAGAAGGTGAATTAATCGTGACTGTCCGATCGTGATCCGTGACTCGATCAGGATCAATCACAGCCATCCAGAAGAAAATCAAATATCCATTGGATAATAGAATGTATCATCACTATTCATCAAAATATCTAAACATTATTCATGAAAATATCTATACGAAAATATCTCAAATCGAAAATATCTATAAAGTAGATATTCTGCCCAATCGGTATACCGTCGATACAAATCGGTGTCGGTGGTATGCCAATTTTACATAAAAGTCTCAAAATTAAGTTTTCTATCGGTTCTCCAAAATCCGTATAAATGCATAATACAGTATAAAATACTTATTCATATACAAATACGAATACTGTGAGACGAGTCTTACAACTCTTCATTCTTTAGAAAAATTTTGCCCTCGAAATTTTATGAAGGCTAGCAAAAATAGGCAAAAATTTTAGGAAAACATGCTATCAAGATCGAGATAGGAAACTCATAAATCATGAAATCCAACTAGAGTAATATGCATTAAATATAAAAGCAATAAGCTTATAGCAAAAACATCATACATTCCTGCAATCACACTCAAAGAAAAGGTAGAGCATTGGTACACGAATAAGTATACCTCACGAATCAAACAGATACATGTAATGAGCTCGGATATCATCCTCGTGCTCCCATGTCGACTCGTCTGGTGAGTGATGATCCCAGGAAACACGAACTAATCAGATAATCCAGTTCTTGAAAACCTTCTCCTTCCGGTCCAAAATGGATACGGGCCTCTCCTCATACGATATGTCGGTACCAACAACCAACTCAGAATGACCTAGGATATGGCTCGAATTTGAGACATAACGACGCAACTGAGATATGTAAAATATGTTATGTACCTTACGTAGTGACGGAGAAAAAGCAAGACGACATGATACATCTCCTACTCGCTCAAGAATATCGAATGGTCCAATAAATCTAGGACTAAACTTTCCCCGTACACCAAACCTGACGACCCCACGGGTAGGCAAAATTCGAAGAAATATATGGTCACTGACAGAGAACTCAAGATGGCATCGATGCTGGTCTTCCCAATGACGTTGTCGATCTTGAACCACTCTGAGATGCTCTCTGATCTGTTTGACTACTCTAACTGACTGAGCAATAAACTCTGGACCAAGCGTCTACCTCTCCCCAATGTTATCCCAAGTTATGGGTAACCTACATCTCCTACCATACAAAGCCTCGAAAGTGTCATTTGAATACTCGCCTAGAAGTTGTTATTATAAGAGAACTCCACCAAGTATAAGTGATCCTCCCAAGAAACACTGAAGTCAAGAGTGGATGATCGAAGCACATCCTCCAAACTGAATCGTATGCTCCGACTAACCATCTTTCTGAGGATGGTATGCTGAACTAAAACTCAAATGGGTACCCAGATTCAAATAAAGACTCTGCTAGAAGTTAGAATTGAATCTGGAATCCCGATCTGAGACTATGCTAACTAGTACCCCATACAATCTGATAATATGTTTCATGTATATCTCGGCCAACTACTATGTAGACTGACCAACTCTGAAAGGTAGGAAGTGGACAACCTTCATGTGTCGATCTACTATAATCCAAATGGCATCTCTACCAATCAGGATTCTAGGAAGACCAGTCACGAAGTCCTTAGTAATATGATCCCACTTTTACTCAAAAATCGGTAAAGGCTGTAGAAGTCTGGTCGTCTCTGATGTTCAGCCTTGACCTGCTTACAAACTAAGCACCGAGAGATAAATCGAGCAATCTTCCTCTTCATACCGTTCAACCAGAAATGTTGATGAATATCACGGTACATCTTTGTCCCTCATGAATGGACAAAATGCTGAGAATTGTGGGCCCCTAAAAAATTCTTCTGTCGAATATCTTCGCTCGGCACACAAAGAAGACTCCCAAACCGGAGTGTCCGATTCTCATGGATGCACAACTCTGCTCTGCACCCTGCCACACACTCTGCTCTGAGCTGCTGAAGCCTAACATCCTCTGACTATTCTTCTCTGATCCTTTCCATAATGGTAGACTAAACCTACAAGCCGGCCATCATAGCCGCCTGACCAGGTAGTACTACCTTAATGCCCATCTCCTGAAGATCCTCCTGAATGTGACATTGCCCCGTCAAGAAATAGACTCCTAGTCTCCTACTCAAAGCGTCTGCAATGACATTTTTCTTTCCCGGATGATACTGAAGATCAACATCGTAGTCCTTCAGTAACTCAAGCCACCTCCTCTGTCACATGTTTAGATCGCTCTGGGTGAACACATACCTTAAGCTCTTATGATCAGTAAAAATCTTCACTCGATTACCATACAGATAATGCCTCCAAAGCTTGAGGACAAACACAACTGCGGCCAACTCAAGATTATGCGTCGAATAGATCTTCTCATGGTCCCAAAGCTGTTGAGACACATAAGATATCACTCGACCGTGCTGCAAAAAGACACAACCAAGTTTCTAGCCTGACGCATCATAATACACCATGAACCTACCTGATTCGACGGATAATGTCAGAATATAAGACGAAATCAAACTCTGCTTGAGTTTCTCAAAAAAAACATGACAAGCATCTTACCACTCAAAGCACATATCCTTACACGTCAGTCGTGTCAAGGATACGAAGATCCTAACAAAATTTGCTACAAACCGTCTGTAGTAACCTGCCAATCCCAGAAAGCTATATATATTTGAAGCTGTACGAAGTACTGGCCAATACTCGATAGTCTCTACCTTCTTGGGGTTCACCTCAACACCACCTCTGGCAATAATATTACCCAAAAAAAAGACTCGATCGAGCCAGAAATCATATTTGTTGAACTTTGCATAAAGCTGATAATCCCGAAGAATCTGAAGAACCATGCAAAGATGCTGCTTATGCTCTACAACAGTTCAAATATAGACCAAGATATCATCAATAAATACTGTCACAAACTAGTCTAAGTGGGACATGAAGATGAAATTCATGAGATCCATAAAGATCGCTGGCGCATTGGTTTCCGAAAGGCATAACGAGGAACTCCAAATGGCTATACTGATATCTAAACACCGTCTTGGATATATTTTGCTCTCTAGTTTTGATCTGATGGTACCCAGACCTCAAATTAATCCTCAAAAATACAGCTGCAACACTAAGTTGGTCGAACAAATTATCTACCCTGGGTAAGGGATACTTGTTCTTTACGGTCACCGTGTGAAGCTGACGATAGTCAAGGACCATACGCGACGAACTATCATTCTTCTTCACAAGAAGGGTCGAAGCTCCCCAAGGCAATCCACTAGGATGAATGAATCCCTTGATCCTAAGCACCCCGACAGACTGATACATCACCAATAAGTCTGAAGGAGATATCTTGTAGACTCTTGCTGACACTGGCTCTGCTTCTAGAATCAAATAAATGTAATAATCGATCTTCCGAACTTGAGGCATATTTGAAAGCTCCTCGGAAAATACATTGGGAAACTCATAAACTACATTGAGAAACTACACCTCTTCGGCTATATCCATCCATATGACCATCAGTGAAGACTCTACATCGCCTCTAGAGAATGAATACTCTTCCTTATTTGGAACACGAAAGATAATCTTGCCAGCATGGTAATCTATCATAACGTATCGAGCACTCAAACAATCCATACCTAGGATGACATCATAATCACCCGTAGGAAACTCTATCAGCCTTGCGAGAAACTCCCTCCTACACACTATGACTCTACATGAGGCATAGACTCAGTCTACTCCTACTAGACCGTTACAAGTAAGTATATTCAACCTTATAGGTAGACTCTGGCTCCAAACCAACTCATGTCACGAATCGTGCAGATATAAACGAATGCAAAGCATAAGAATCAAATAAAGCTAAAGCGGAATGAGAATGAATGAGAATGGTACTTGCGACCACCTTTGCTGCTGCTAGTACCTCTTCGATGGAAAGCATAAAAGCCTGACCATGACCTCTGGATGCTGGACCCCTCTCCTGTTGGCCTCTCTACCTCTGAGCCTGAGCATACTGCTGAGGCTGCTGCTACTGGAACTATTGAGACTGCATCGGTAATGGCCTCTAAGACTATTGTTGCTAAAATGGTACTGGCACCCTGAACCACTGAATTGGTGGCTGGAAAGGTTATGATCCATCCGAACTACTCCTTTGACAAGCCCCTATCATGTGGTCTGGTGCTCCACAAGCTAGGCACAAGCCTTGTGCCCTATGGCACACTGACAAAACATGCCCTGCCTTCCTACAATGGAAATAACACATTGAGAAAGACTGCCTCTACTGCTGAGAATGCGGCTGAGACGGCTGTTGAAAGGAACCTGCTAAAGCTAATCCCCTCGGAGATCCAATCGTCAAAGCTCGAACTGTTGGAGCTGGTGCTGACAACTGGGAAGAAGATCCCCTCTGAATGTGAGGCCTCTTCTGGCCTTCGACTCTATCAACGATCCTCTGCGAGGTATACTCATGCCTCATCATCGCCCTCATTACTGCATCAAAAGTCTAGAACTTATGCTACTCAACTGCAAGTATTATCTTCAAATGAAGTCCATGTTGGACCTCCTCGTCCGGTCCAACTCGGTCGCCACTAAGAAAGGGGCAAGCTGACTGAGCCTGCTAAACTCTGCCACATAGCCATCGACGGTCCTTCCAATCTACCTGAAGTTGTTAAACCTCTGTAGCTCCCCTTCCCAATTTTAATAATATTTTATTATTTAAAATGATGATTATTAGTTTTTATAAATAATTAATTAGTTTAATATTTTATTGCTTGTGGTGATTAATAAATTTATTATTATTGAAATCGATTTTCTAATTGATAAACATTTTATATTATTATATTAATGCAGTTTTGGAATAAATGTGTATATATTTATAATTCTTTTTCAGTTACCCATATACTAATGTTTTATGTGAATATGTACACAACAAATACTTGGCCCCTCAAATATGACTTGTACCACCGTCTAAAGCAACAAGTGCAAATGGTGGTAGCCTCTGTTATTATTAGGATTATATAGTGTAGTAGTAAATTGAATTGAGTGAAATGAAATGAATGTTTGAACTGAATTGAATTGAAATTCAATTCAATTCATTTCAATTGATAGTAGTTGCAAGTGCTGCAACAATAACAAACATACATGCAAACATACATTTGGCCCAATAATTGAATTCCCCAAACCGAGCACCCTCTGCTAACCCGCAAACAGCATACAAACAACTCATCACACTTGATAAGAGCACATGGATGCTCCATATGCCAACCCACATCCAAACAAATTCCCACACGTAAGCCCCAGACCCACGCGTAGACTTCCCAGGCCAGCAGCCCACGTGAGTTGCTCAATTGCTAAATGACCCATGGGAGGCCGAGAGGGAAACTCTCAGACCGAGCCCAGCCCGCGAGCAAGCGCTCGCTCGACCGCACCTATAAAGGATACAAAATCGGGTAAGAAATCACAACGCAACCCTAACTTCCTAGCGCCGCCACCACACGCGCCACCCTCCCACGAACCTGGGCGGCCACCCCGGCGTTTCTCCTCCAACCATCGCATCCCCGAAACTTGCCGGATGAACCTTCCCCATTACTTAGACCGGTCACTCGACGACGTGTGTCGACTACAAACCAGTACACGCTGCCGTGGGTAGTCCCCCTTCCATCTCTGAACCAATCAACGATTGACCAGCCCTCTCGCCGTTGATTAGTGACGGGACGACGACCATCGACATTCCTTTCTACACGACCAAGCACCACGTCGTGGGCCAAATGCCAGCCATTCATCGCGTACGCGCGTAGCCGGCACACGTGCTCGTAAAAACTGCCGACGTGAACCCACGCCAAACCCCACACGAAGCTGCCTCCTTCGGAGCGGCACACCGCTCGACCGACCAAAGAGAAGGGGTTTCACCTCCGGGCAACCAGTGCCGCTCAGCGCCCTCTCCTCCGACCGTGCTGCCGGCACCGTAGCCGGGTCATCCGGAGTCGACGAGCCCGCGTTGGCCCAGTTCGAGCGGTGTCGTCGCTCGTGTGAACCCAGAAGATTCTCGCCAGCTCCTCCGTCGCGAGCCGAGGATGTCCCGCGCCCTCGCCGGTTTTCGGCCAGCCTCGAGCTGACTCCTCCTTTGATTCGGTGAGCACTCCCTACTCTCTTTATTTTCCCCTTTTGTTGAAATTACTCTATTAACAAATGGGTTGACCCCTGATGTTGGAACTTCGTGAGAAAGGAAAGCCATCCCTTCTTTCCTCATAAAGCGTCTGTCAACTCCTTTTGTACAATATTATGGTATTTTACCTACATTAAGTAGTGTTGTCAGGGAACCATGATATGATCTGGTTCATTGTATTATTATTTTCTTTTGCTATATATTAGTATACAACAATATTGGATATGTAAATGCGCAATATACTGTCATATTAAATATTTTATGATATCAGGAGTAATCTTATGGCTACTTTAAATATATATATAAACTAAATAATATTTTTCCAAATTATAATTATAGCATAAATATATAGTTTGAGTTTAGTCGTATATGTAATGTGATTGCGAAGCTAAATTATTATTATGTACTCTATGGTATAATCTTTTGTCCTAAAAATAATATCGTAGTATTTCTGCCTATAGTTGACGACTTTAGAGACCATAGACCTTGTCACGCTTTTCGGTGCAAAGCGGGTCCAACGGCGGACATCGTTTTTACCCAAAATTACCGTTTTACCTCTGTGTCCAGAATTGGACTTAAGGACAGGCAATCCTAGCTAATTTGACTATTCTGAAAACATTGGTAATGTTTATTTCAGCTTTCGGGGACTGTGTACGAGTTTTGACTATTGTAGCATACTGAATGGCTCAGATTATCGGTTTCAGCAGCACAGGACCACAGGCGAGTACAGTTTATTGTCTGTATTTCGATATTGATCTTTACTATATTTCATTGATTAGTCATTGGTTATGTGATTATTTTCTATTATAAATTGTTGAGTCGGGAATGAGAAGTACCAAGGATGTGTGATCCGACCATAGACCGTGTTTATTTTTATGCAGTAGATCTCGTAGACCGTATTTATTTTATGTAGTAGATCTCGTAGACCTCGTTTACTTTTATGCAGTAGATCTCGTAGACATTGTTTACTTTTTATGCAGTAGATCTCGTAGACCGTATTTATTTTATGCAGTAGATCTCGTAGACCTCGTTTACTTTTATGCAGTAGATCTCGTAGACATTGTTTACTTTTTATGCAGTAGATCTCGTAGACATTGTTTACTTTTATGCAGTAGATCTCGTAGACCTCGTTTACTTATCTGCAAGTAGATCTCGTAGACAGTGTTTATCTTTCATGCAAGTAGATCTCGTAGACCGTGCGGTATAGTACCCCAGACCGATCACATGTCAAAGGTACTTCTAACGGTGGAAAAGTATATTGGTCTATTTATTACTATTGATTTTTCTCACGGCTTTACTATTATTTTCAAACTCATGATTGATGTCTAACCTTTGTTTTATAGTCATTTTCTTTATTTGAAATTGCATTCAGTGAATTGTGCTCGTTCCATTCCTGACTGGAAACCAACATTTTCAGGTTAGTCGTGGATTTACTTAGCTTGGGAAGTGACGGGAATACTCGCAGCCAGAAGCCTAGAGATTAGTTAGATAGTTGAGTTGGAGTCATTCTATAATTGTACAAGTTTATATTTTCTGCAAATGTAAAACTTGTGATCTTTATAAATTAAATTAATTTTGTGAATGAGCATTATTTGTGATTTTGATCTTCATGGCCGTGACAGCGTTCTACCGCCGACACTGCGGCGTAGACTGGCTTGGACACGTCTTGTATCCGTTTAAAAAAAACGGATACGGGTCGTGACAAGTTTTTGTGGTGGCCCATGCAGGTCAGTCTTCGCAAATCATGCGAACTCGTGATAGTACTTAAGTTAGTTGTACTATTGCGAGCCTGCAACTAGGAAATGCTCATTCATGAATAATGATTAATTTAATTTAAGAGAATGACTAGGAGTCCCTTGTTCAAATTGACCGTTGGGTAGTTAAGGTTATTAGATAGGCCATACAATTTAGATAGCTTGTTAGAACCTTATGGGAGCACTATCACTTTTGGTATGACGACATGACCCGATGTGGATATACCATTCACTTGGTAAGTTAGGCTTACCCATAATTAAGGCTTTGACCCTGATGAACTGTTTAATTTTCTTTTGCCTTATTAGATATAAATCTTATATCATAAGTTAAAATTGCTTAGTTTGAATTTCATTTTGCTGTAAGAAATTGGTTTGTAATTCCTGACTCTGTTATTCATATACGAATCTCGAGGTAGATTGATTTGAGATTTTCCCTCAAACCATAGAAATATATATGAAATAAATACTAGAATGTTTGTATCTCTTTTGTCTTTAGTTATTTCCTCCATATTAACTCTTTTATTTTAAGTGTTGTGACTGATAGGACAATTACCTACGCTTTAATTTTAGTCAACCTGTTTAAATCTCTAGAAGCTCAGGGATTTATACAAATATAGTTAAAGGAATATTAGTTAACTCATAATGGCATGACAGCAGCGCACTATCGCCATTTATTTAGATTTTGGAGACTATGGATTCACTGCAGCCAGCAGCGCACTGGCGAGACACGACCCCTAGAATTGAAATTAGATTAGGAAAATACCGGTTATATAACCTTGCTAGAAATATGACTAGTGGTCCACTCTTGATCGTAGTTATCCTTGAGCCAATATTGGGTAGAGTTAAGTAATGTTCGATTTGTATCATAATTGAGTTACGAAACTAAGGGTTTACCATCGCCCGAGTTTACGGACGAGGCATAATCCTCGGTGAAATGATTTCAAACGTGATTACAAGTTTAGGGTACTATAGAGGATAGGACCGTGCCATGTATGTCCCATAAGATACAAAGCCAATAGTAGTGGAAGTCGGTAAGTTTGGTAGCATGTCTCCCGACCTAGCACTCCGTATGATCCTCGTGATCCGTTGATGAGAAAATTGACTGACACTAATAGGTTACCTGGAATATGGAATTTAGAATGTCCATAACCCATTAGTCGACCAAATCCTTGTGGATAGGAAGATAGTAGGAAGACCGTATAAGCAAGAACACCGGGTAAGGTTTGATTCTCGCAAAACTCGAACTATTTGTGCATTCTTTCAAAAATCTCGCATACTTGTATTTCGACTATCTTGACCAATGTTGCTACTACAGCCTAGTGTTGCAAGCTCACTCTGTTCTCGAGCTTGATTCAAGACATGTTTAGTGGAGACGCCTGCTAACACATTGTCTAATCAGAATCAGTGTATTATGGTCTGATCAACCATGATGCATTTGGTTCGCACTTCATTTAATTATCTTACGTGGATTGAGATGTAGAGGTATCTAGGATCTCATCCGCGACTGCTTGACAATTTCTCTTGAATTATACGTTCGCTCTTGAATCACTTGATTGTATTCAGTAACATCTTTCTTGAACTCTTTATTGTTTTGTCTTTCACTGGTTCGGAAAGACAGAAGCTCGTAATTGGTAGAAAGATACCGAGTATCCCCATGGTTATGGTAGTTGTATACACAAGTGTAGTTATCATCGGCCAGCCATGTGATTGAGTTACTCGTTCTCCTCTTGACCCCAAACTGCTATGGAGACCTTCTAGCCATTCGAATTTGAGAATGATTAGAGTTTTACCCTTAGATAAAATGCCAACCTAGGAGACTACCTATTCTCCAGAGACCAAGTGTTATGAGCCTCTAATTATTTGCTTAAAGCTTACTTTAACTAGAACCCTTATGACAATAGTCTAGCAGGTTTGACCCCAATAGAGATTCACGACTCAGTTATTAGAAATCTTTTCAAATGATGTGCCTTAGAGTTGGTTACCCCGTCGATAACTCTTGAATACTGGAGACGAGTAGGTCATTCTATTTTATCGACCATGTGTCATTATGCACACTCGTATTGCATTTTTGAGGAACGATCCTTGACTTGACTTATATCTACCGTATTCCGTTGTGCCGTACCTTATTATTTATTACCAGGAGTCGAGATACGATACCGGACTTTGAAAATTCTTCTGACCTCATTATTCCTAAGACCATGACTTAGCTTCTAAGGTGGGTAGACTGTAAGCTTCCAAAAGTTTGAAATAAACAAGGATTACCTAGTGGTTAAAATAACTTCCATTAGGACGACAATTAGTGTCCCATGGACTCCCACTTTCCATTTAGATCATTTTGTGTCCCCGGCCGTGTCATTAATATTCGGAGCACGAGACCAGCTGTTACCTTCCAACAAATTCCACATGCAAGATCTAGACGAGTCCACCTTCATCTAGGTATATCATGTCCCACTCAAATCCGTTCCCCTTGTACTCTATTTTTGGGGTACGACTTCCAGGTTAAAAGGATTAGCCATAACCCTTACCGTAATACTGGTATACTTTCCGACTACAATTAGAGACTCAACCTTGACTCAATTCTTTCGACCCAATATATAGTTGTGATCTACTCGGAGCCCGCTATGCGCATACCACTAGTGTGCCACCCAATTGAGGTCTCATGTGCTCTGTAAACACAAAGTCACTGAAGTCACAATTTGAGCTTTAGGAACCTAGCTAACCAACCTGACTAGCAACTAGCTCAACCATTGGGTAGAAACCTAGTCTTGGATACCCTAATCTAATAGGAATAGCTTTATCATTAGGATCTTGTCCAATCCATATAGAATGAAATCCAATGTCCATCCAATCAACGACTGATGTCCAAATAGAGAACTCTTTAAGACCACAATCTTGATTTCTCAAATTTCGTTCCGTTATGGGACCTCGTTTGAATTAAAATCTCGAGAACGAGACTTATGTATTGCACGGATCGCAGGCCACTCTGAGTAACGAAGGACTCTTCGACGTAGCAAGTGACTGGACTAGAGTAGCCCAATCTAGCAGATAAGGCAGTGGTTCATAAACTTCCTTTCCATCTGTAACATTGGATACTCTCCACTGCTCTTGAAACTTCACAGTTGCTCACGATTATTCTGCCTTATCTTCCTGTCCTCCCTACTTCGGAGCGACGAATAGCCATGCTTATTACAGTTTATCCATATTTCTTAGCTACTTGTGTAAATTTGTTGCTTGTTAAATTTGGGGTTGCTAATAAATAGAAGGGTATTATAGATACTATATGCCTAGATGTTTGTTGGTAGGATTGTTAGCAACCAGTTAGAAGATTTTAAGATTTTTAGTGTGATGAGTAGTGTGACCAAAGGTGGATAGAAGTCATGGAGGCTATATAGCTAGGAGAAGAATACAAACTATTTTCAGAAATTAAAAATTTGGGAAGATTGTGATAATATTGGATTTATTCTTTTACTTTATTTTGAATTTTAGGCATGGTTATGAGTTGGAATTTCGAGGACGAAATTATTTTTAAGGTGGGTAGATTTGTAGCTCCCCTTCCCAATTTTAATAATATTTTATTATTTAAAATGATGATTATTAGTTTTTATAAATAATTAATTAGTTTAATATTTTATTGCTTGTGGTGATTAATAAATTTATTATTATCGAAATCGATTTTCTAATTGATAAACATTTTATATTATTATATTAATGCAGTTTTGGAATAAATGTGTATATATTTATAATTCTTTTTCAGTTACCCATATACTAATCTTTTATGTGAATATGTACACAACAAACACTTGGCCCCTCAAATATGACTTGTACCACCGTCTAAAGCAACAAGTGCAAATGGTGGTGGCCTCTGTTATTATTAGGATTATATAGTGTAGTAGTAAATTGAATTGAGTGAAATAAAATGAATGTTTGAACTGAATTGAATTGAAATTCAATTCAATTCATTTCAATAGATAGTAGTTGCAAGTGCTGCTACAATAACAAACATACATGCAAACATACGTTTGGCCCAATAATTGAATTCCCCAAACCGAGCACCCTCTGCTAACCCGCAAACAGCATACAAACAACTCATCACACTTGATAAGAGCACATGGATGCTCCATATGCCAACCCACAAAATCCAAACAAATTCCCACACGTAAGCCCCAGACCCACGCGTAGACTTCCCAGGCCAGCAGCCCACGTGAGTTGCTCAATTGCTAAATGACCCATGGGAGGCCGAGAGGGAAACTCTCAGACCGAGCCCTGCCCGCGAGCAAGCGCTCGCTCGACCGCACCTATAAAGGATACAAAATCGGGTAAGAAATCACAACGCAACCCTAACTTCCTAGCGTCGCCACCACGCGCGCCACCCTCCCACGAACATGGACGGCCACCCCGGCGTTTCTCCTCCAACCATCGCGTCCCCGAAACTTGTCGGATGAACCTTCCCCATTACTTAGACCGGCCACTCGACGACGTGTGTCTACTACAAACCAGTACACGCTGCCGTGGGTAGTCCACCTTCCATCTCTGAACCAATCAACGATTGACCAGCCCTCTCGCCGTTGATTGGTGACGGGACGACGACCATCGACATTCCTTTCTACATGACCAAGCACCACGTCGTGGGCCAAATGCCAGCCATTCATCGCGTACGCGCGTAGCCGGCGCACGTGCTCGTGAAAACCGCCGACGTGAACCCACGCCAAACCCCACACGAAGCTGCCTCCTCCGGAGCAGCACACCGCTCGACCGACCAAGAGAAGGGGTTTCACCTCCGGGCAACCAGTGCCGCTCAGCGCCCTCTCCTCCGACCGCGCTGCCGGCGCCGTAGTCGGGTCATCCGGAGTCGACGAGCCCGCGTTGGCCCAGTTCGAGCGGTGTCGTCGCTCGTGTGAACCCAGAAGATTCTCGCCAGCTCCTCCGTCGCGAGCCGAGGATGTCCCGCACCCTCGCCGGTTTCCGGCCAGCCTCGAGCTGACTCCCCCTTTGATTCGGTGAGCACTCCCTACTCTCTTTATTTTCCCCTTTTGTTGAAATTACTCTATTAACAAATGGGTTGACCCCTGATGTTGGAACTTCGTGAGAAAGGAAAGCCATCCCTTCTTTCCTCATAAAGCGTCTGTCAACTCCTTTTGTACAATATTATGGTATTTTACCTACATTAAGTAGTATTGTCAGGGAACCATGATATGATCTGGTTCATTGTATTATTATTTTCTTTTGCTATATATTAGTATACAACAATATTGGATATGTAAATGCGCAATATACTGTCATATTAAATATTTTATGATATCAGGAGTAATCTTATGGCTACTTTAAATATATATATAAACTAAATAATATTTTTCCAAATTATAATTATAGCATAAATATATAGTTTGAGTTTAGTCGTATATGTAATGTGATTGCGAAGCTAAATTATTATTGTATACTCTATGGTATAATCTTTTGTCCTAAAAAGAATATCGTAGTATTTCTGCCTATAGTTGACGACTTTAGAGACCATAGACCTTGTCACGCTTTTCGGTGCAAAGCGGGTCCAACGGCAGACATCGTTTTTACCCGAAATTACCGTTTTACCCCTGTATCCAGAATTGGACTTAAGGACAGGCAATCCTAGCTAATTTGACTATTTTGAAAACATTGGTAATGTTTATTTCAGCTTTCGGGGACTGTGTACGAGTTTTGACTATTGTAGCATACTGAATGGCTCAGATTATCGGTTTCACCAGCACAGGACCACAGGCGAGTACAGTTTATTGTCTGCATTTCGATATTGATCTTTACTATATTTCATTGATTAGTTATTGGTTATGTGATTATTTTCTATTATAAATTGTTGAGTCGGGAATGAGAAGTACCAAGGATGTGTGATCCGACCATAGACCGTGTTTATTTTCATGCAGTAGATCTCGTAGACCGTGTTTATTTTATGCAGTAGATCTCGTAGACCTCATTTACTTTTATGCAGTAGATCTCGTAGACATTGTTTACTTTTTATGCAGTAGATCTCGTAGACCGTGTTTATTTTATGCAGTAGATCTCGTAGACCTCGTTTACTTTTATGCAGTAGATCTCGTAGACATTGTTTACTTTTTATGCAGTAGATCTCGTAGACATTGTTTACTTTTATGCAGTAGATCTCGTAGACCTCGTTTACTTTTCTGCAAGTAGATCTCGTAGACAGTGTTTATCTTTCATGCAACTAGATCTCGTAGACCGTGCGGTGTAGTACCCCAGACCGATCACATGTCAAAGGTACTTCTAACGGTGAAAAAGTATATTGGTCTATTTATTACTATTGATTTTTCTCACGGCTTTACTGTTATTTTCAAACTCATGATTGATGTCTAACCTTTGTTTTATAGTCATTTTCTTTATTTGAAATTGCATTCAGTGAATTGTGCTCGTTCCATTCCTGACTGGAAACCAACATTTTTCGGTTAGCCGTGGATTCACTTAGCTTGGGAAGTGACGGGAATACTCGCAGCCAGAAGCCTAGAGATTAGTTAGATAGTTGAGTTGGAGTCATTCTATAATTGTACAAGTTTATATTTTCTGTAAATGTAAAACTTGTGATCTTTATAAATTAAATTAATTTTGTGAATGAGCATTATTTGTGATTTTGATCTTCATGGCCGTGACAGCGTTCTACCGTCGACACTGCGGCGTAGGCTGGCTTGGACACGTCTTGTATCCGTTTAAAAAAAACGGATACGGGTCATGACAACCTCTGCTACAAGTCATAACACAAAATTGCATTAAAATATGGGTCTGAAACCTTTTACTGACGCCCAGCAATAGGCGGTGTGAGAGAAACCTCATGAGCCACCCACCAGTCGTGGGCCAAATCCAAGAGCGGCAACCAGACAACAACCACACGTTATCTAGCCGGAATCCCTACCGTACGCAGAATGGCCTCAGTATCCTAAAGCCAAGCTTCGAACGCAATCGCATCCTCTCTACTATAGAAGTACAGGGGATGGAGAAACCTAAAGTTGCTCGCAGAATTAAAAACCTGAGCGTCACCCATCTTCAAAGTCGTATACACAGACTGGGTGAGAACATCACTCTGACGCTGGTGTGTCACCATAAAACCCTTTAAAATATCTACTAGTGCTCACCAACACCCTCTGGTTGCTCTTTCTGAACTGGTACCGTTGGTTGAACCGACAGAACTGGAGAGTCTGCTCTCTGGTCGACTCGAGACTCTGTCCCTGAATGCTAAGGCTGAGCCTCCCGAACTGATGGAACAGACGAAAGCTAACCTACCACCAGTAGAATCCGAACGAGCTGATCAGAAGGACCAGGAACAGTGCCTCTGAAAGTTAAACGACACAAGGATCAAAATTAAGAGAACATGAAAGATCAACGATCAAGGCAGATATCAGGTCAAAAGATCATAAGTATATTATAATATGAAAGATATCAATGGAGAAGATTTAGTGACTGAGATACTACCGTTAACCCCTACATATCTGATATATTAGACCTATATGGGCCACCACTACGCCCCAGAACCAGAATACTGATAAGTAGGGATGGACCAGGCTAGCTACATATACATAAGTACTCTAATACTCCGAAATAACGTTTAAGCTGTATAGATGGGGGTTACTACTACAAATAAACTGTCGATCCTAGTTCAAATAATTCCTAGATATCTCAATCACAGGCAAGCAAGTAATGTACAAGGACATGATCATCATGCACATAAGACAGTAAAGCGTCCCAAACTATAATATATAGATGATCATAAAGCTACTAATACAAAATAAAGAACCAGTGAGACTAAGTCATACATGATCAATTCTAGCTGCAGTATAGAAAATATATAATCATGTCTAAGATAGTACGCCAAATGTCACGTCCAAAACACGAGCAAAATACGTGCTAGATGGCTAAATGCCGTAAACGCTACCAAAATATGTCTAATTTGCCATGTTTTTAGCGATATTAAGTTCGAACATCGTTAAATTTTAAGAATGTAGTGACGTTCTAAATAAACATCGCTATTAGCGACTGTCCGCGACGTTCAGTGACTACGAATAATATTACAAAATAAGATGTCGATAGATGTCGCTAGACATCACTATTATTTTTATTATAGCGTTGTATAGCGACATCATTTTTCATATGTTGCTAAATGTTATAAAATTAGCAACGCTTAGCGACGTCGGTTAATGACGTCGCTAACACTTTTCATATAGATTAACAAAATTTATTTCCCTATCCTCTTGAAAATTCCTCCCTCCTTCAAAAATTTTAAATGACCCCTTCGCAACTCCGACGCCACCCCCTCCGACCAGTCACCCCCTTTAGCCTGCCACTCCTTTGCAGCTTCGGCGCCGACCCCGAACCCCCACGATCGTGCTGTCCCTGCCACCCCTTCGGCCAGCTACCCTTTCGCAACTTCGGTGCCGACTCCCGGCACCCCTGTAAAACCCCTAAATTTCTACTATATTTTTAGTACTAATTTTTTTTCTTCTTTTTCTTTCTTGTATTTGTACGTCGCGCAGGAATTTGCGTTCTTCGTATTTACTCGTCGAGTACGAATATGTGCGAGGTACATATTTTTAGAAAAATAGTTTTTGATTTTATAATCGGCGATAGTTTCAAAATAATATATATAATAATTATTTTAACTATCGTACCAAAATTTCCAAGTTCATTATTTTATTTATAAAAAAGCCTTTCATTTATACAGTTATAATGATAAATAATATTCTTATAAAATGGTATACTAGAAAAGCATATTTATGTAAATATTTTATTTGCATACGAATTTAATTCATGTATATAAATTGATTTTCAGAATTTATTTATTATCATTATTTTATTATTTTAAAAAATATATTTTAATTTTTTGTTTGATTTAATATTTAATTAAATATGTTGATTTAAATTTGGAAAATGATTTTAATGACTTTATTTTAAATTAAAGAGAAAATTATCTAGATTTAATCTCATTGATTTTGGCTAAAGATGGTATCTATCTAAATTTAAACTTGATTTAGAACTTATTTAGCTAATTTTAATTTGATATGATATTATCTAGTGGGGGATTTAAATGAATCCAAACCCTTATCTATCTAGGAGTCCACCTCCTATATAAGGAGAGGCTCCTTCACTTTTTTTTCCATAAAATTCCAACTCTAAATTCTGTAACCCAAGTTTGTGCATCGTGTCTGTGTCCCCCTTCCCATCCACCATATTTTATTTCTAATACAAATACAGAAATTCTTTCCGTATCCGATATACCGGACACCCTGCCCCGTGTCTTACAGGACACGACACAGCCCTCTCCCCTGTCGTTTCTTCCATCACTACCACCGGCTGGCTTCGACCTTCCCCATACCCTTTCCCCTGGCCGTCGACCCCAAGCCTCGTCCCAAGCTGGCAGCACCCACGCCCGGCAACCTCATCACAGCCTACCAACACCACCAGCGACATCGTCGCCCTCGCCTCTTCGATGTCGTCTCCCTTCTTCTCACCTTCTCCACCCAAACACTATCCTGACCCCAAACCACCACAATCATTGCCACCAACAGCCCTATCCTGGCGGACAACCCCGGCCGACCTCGCCATGGTACCCCCACCAAATCAAGAAGTAAATCAAACACACATCACCCCCATCTACCTCGCGGCCGGAGCTCCTTCCAGTACCGTCGGCGAGGACGGACTCGCGATGCCTCGTCCTCTTCGTTGCGCCACCGCACCGAGTAAATCCCTACACCGTCTCTGGCCAGCCTCGACGCACCCTCACCTCTGCGCGCGGTACCAGTCGCCGGCGAGACCCCTTCGCGGCCCCCCCATCCCTTTCAGTCGCTCCGGTAGAACCGTAAAGTCGTCGTTCCACGCCACGCAAACCGGAGCGCCGAGAAGCCCCCGCCTGGCACCACCGATCCAGTACCGTCGAACCCTCTCCGCTTGTCTGTGCGCCGCTCCGGTCTCGGGCGCCACCGCGCTCGAGGGTTTTCTCCGTCCATCGACACCATCCGCGGCCACACCACGGCCGCTGAACCGTCGCGACCCCTCTCGACCCGAGGTGCCTCGCCCTCCACCGGCGACCTCCACCCATCCGACTGCTCGCTCCAACACCGACGTGCCGAGCCCTCCGTCGTTCCAGTAAGACTCTCTACTCTCCGCCCTCTCGATCTCTTCCTCACTCTTCTCCTTCTTCTGCTGTTCATTATTCTTTTTTCTTTCAATCTCTCTCCTCTCTCTATGGTCCTCTGTCCTCTTTAAGAGGAGTGAAGCAGCAGCTTTACTTTTTTATTTTTTGCTTTTGTGTTTCATTAAATCATGACCATAATTATTGTTATTATTATTATTGTTAACAGTATTACTAATACAGTAATTAAAGTATAGGAATATTAATATTGTTGTTGTTATTAGTTATTATCATACTTATTATGTTTATTAATATTAAAGTTATTATTTTGGGAAATCTTATATTATAAATTTTTAAACTATATATATAATATAGGTGTTAGAGCTGTCTATGTAATTTCCAAATTCGGGTTTTAGCCAAAAAGTATTTTCTTTTGTTAATATTTATCAAAAATTTCTTAACAAATAAGATATAGTTTTTCCTACTTAAAAATGTATTTTAACTAACTTAGAGTTTTGCCTTAAAACGTTTTTATTATTTTTCAAGTATTTATCAAACCTTTTTTTTAGTTAATAAGAATATATTTTCAAGTATTATAAATAGTTTCTAAAATCGTATATATATTAATTATCCAATTTCGTTTTATTATCTTTCTATCCATGACTAGTTCCATTTATCTTGTTTCCTCGTCAATTCTATACATCCACTTATCGCCCCTAGCTAATTAGACTACTCTAGACCCGATGGAACAGGCTGTGCTATTTTCGGATGTCGTCTTGCGTTGTTGTAACATAGAAGTCATGCTCTATGCTACCTTGATTATCGTAACACACCAGTGTAGGAGCGTAAAAAGTGCTTCATAGACTGAGTCAAAGAGATAAGAGCTTTACACTCAAATGAGCTGTTTTACGCCAACTACTTTACGCCAGGGACGGGTCAGCTACTTTACGCCAGGGACAGGCCAACTATTTTTCGCCAGAAACAAGTTGTCAAATTATGCATTTAATGTAAAGTGATAATGGGTCTGACATAAAGATCTACTGACAGCGTATAACACAGAATTCAAAGGGATTTGTTTTACACAGAAACCAATATTGTCGTTTAGTATGTAGACTGAGCTATTTTACGCTCACGAGATGGCTTCTTTTACGCATGAATACTATATGAGCTTTTTACGCTCAAAGTTGACGTGTGCATAAAGTTTATTTGGGCTACTTTACGCTCAAGGTTGTTTTATCAACCACTTTACGCGAGAAGTCCATTTTAGGGCTATTTTATGCCTAGTCTACTACTTTACGCTCAGAGTATATTTGGGTTGTTTTTACGCCCTATCCTTCCTGACTATTTTGGAACGTGGTTTGCCTATGTGGCTTTCATGCCACATATCTCGAGGAACGTGTGTACGTGCATCCTATTCTTATTGAAATAATGGGACACGTGTCAACGTGTGTAGAGGATGACTTCAGTCATGGGTGGCGGTTACTAGCGTAAAGATAGGACTTTTTTGAGTTTTACGCACAAAAACCCAAGTCTATAAATCGACTTATTTTTACATGGAACGGACATACACGGAGACAGAGGAGAGAATACGGAGATTAGAGCCCAGAGACTTTGATTTTTTAGAGCATTCTTCTTCAACTTTTCTTCCAGAACAGAGTGAAGCAAAGCAGGAAAGCATTCGACCTCGCCATCAGTGTCCAAGTGCGTCGATACCTTTCTGGTGACTTAGTTCTTCAAGTTGTTCATCTTCTAGCAGTGATCTTCATCATCATCGTATGGTCCAAGGAACAAAGTGATCACCTTCAGATCAGACTTCCATAGCAATACTTCCCAGAACAATTTGTACTTCTTGTACTTTTTCTCGTTTTATTTTTAAAAGCCAAATTTTTAGGCATTTTGTTAAGTGAAACAAAATGGCGACTCTGCTGGGGATGACCTTCTCCTCTGACGAGGAGGCAATTGCTCAATTCGATGATGTGTCGATCGGATCGACAAAGAAGACTCTGGTTGTACACTTCGACCAGACTGCTTACGAAGAAATGCTCCGAAGTGGGGGTAGCACTCGCTGCTCCAATGTTCAGAAATCGCAGAAGGTGCGAAAAGTTTGGGTTCCCAAATCCAAAGCATTCTCGGATCTCCCTACTGTCTCTGCAGGCAAAAAAAATCCTTCCTACTCCTATTGTAGAGGCTCCCATCTGCGATGAGGCAGTCTCTACTTCGGTGATACGCCATGCGCGTAAAAACAAGTCTCCCGTTTATAACGTGACAGACTCTCCAGCGTTATGCTCTCAGCGTAAAAATCAGGTTTTACGCCCTGGGCGTAAAAATCAGGTTTTACACTCTGAGCGTCAAAACATGTCTCCCGTCTGTAACGTGGCAGACTCCAATGCTTTACGTTCTGAGCGTAATAATAAGTCTCCCATCTGTGACGTAGTAGACACACAAAATTTACGCTCTACGCATAAAGGAAAATCTCCCGTCTATGACGTGGCAGATACTCATATTTTGCGCTCTATGCGTAAAGGTAAATCTCCTGTCTGTGACAGTGTAGATAAAATTCACAATGATGCTTCTGCATCTAAAGTGAATGTACCTGCACGCATGAAGCATAAAAACATAGTTGGTAAAACTTCTGTTTTCAACCAACAACCTTCTTATACTGTTGTACGCAAGGTACCAAACCTACAAATTACACGCAATGAAGATGGAGTCCTTCGTGATCAAAAATCTCGGGATTTATGCACGCAACTCCAAGCGCGTAAAAATGTACAGTTTGGTTCTGCAAATGTAGCCAGTAATCTTCTTTATACATAAGGGACTAAACATTTTTCTATCCCAAATGTAATAAAGAAGACTATTCCCTCTACTCCTGATTTACGTGAATTGCTAATACAAAAGCGTAAAAATAGACAATCTCCCGTGACACTCCCCCAACAAGAAAATCATCATTGTGAGTGTCACCAGATTGTAATTAAATGTTGTTGTTCGGCTTCTAAACGATCAGTTTTTGACCGATTAAGTTTTAATGCGCCTCAACAACAAGCCGATGACCAAGAACATGAGTTGTCATATGCGTTAGTCAACATGGCATCTCATACCAACAGAGGACGACGTCCTAGACGGAACACGTCCCAAACTCCAGGTCAACAACTGTAGGACCGATTGTAGGAACGAGTTGTAAAGCGCAATACTCTAGAGGGGGGTGAATAGAGTAGGCAGCGGAAATTAACTATTTAAAAATGTTAGTAACAAGATCACAAATAATATATCACAGATATGTAAATAAAAAGTAGAGAGTAGAGAGCAAACGCAAACATAAGGATGTATACTGGTTTCTCTCTTGTGAGGACTAGTCCAGTCGGAAGAACTCTAGCTTCCAGTTGAATCCACTATGGAAAATCACCACAAGTTTTCATCCGAAGATCTTGCAACTTCTACAACGCGAGCTTTGATCCGAAGTACTCGACCAACTTCAATTGTGAAGTGTGTACCTTCAATCAAGCCTCCGATTACAACCACTCTGAAACTTCTAGACCGTACCGCACTGGCAAATCGACTAGAGGATTGTAACTGGCTTGGGATTTGAAAATGAATAGCTCAGAATACTTTGGAAGAAGTAGTAGGCTTATAGAGAAGAGATATGAAAGTGAATGAGTGAGTTGAAATGATCGAAATCCTTCTCTATTTATAGTTTTTCCAAAGGCAGAATTCTGACAGAATTCGGGCAGAATTCGGACAGAACTCTATGAGAAAATCTCGGTGGGATCCGTAGCTGCAGGAAGACCAAGTTCAAAAAGCAACGTTCACTAACCGAACTCTGGCCGAACTCTGGCCGAATTCTGGCCGAACTCTGGCCGAATTCTGTCCGAGTTCTGTTGGAGTTCTGTCAGGGTTTTTGCAAATTAGTTTTTGGGCTTTTTGAAAAGTCAGGCAGTTAGAAAGTAGATTGGGCTTTTGTAAGTGGGCTTGTTTTCAAAATGAAAGGGTATTTTGAAAACATTTCTTGGGTAGCCTATTTGCCGGTACGATGCAGTGTACATCGTATTCCTAGACTCAATAAATATGAAAAATACATTGATGAAATAGAAAAACCAAGAGCCCTTTGATGACGCCTTTCTTCAGATATTTGAGCAGACTTGAAGACGCCTTTTTCACTTGACGGCGGTCGTCCAAAGATAAACAGATCTAGAAATCTGAATACCTTTCGGTTCAGAGAAAGCTTCTTGTATGACGCCGTCTTTGGCCCATCAATAATTCTCTATTGCATATGTCCTGGTTTGACAAAGCTTGATCATGCTTACTGCATGTCTACAAATACATGTTAGACAAACAAAACCAATATGATACAAGCATAGCAATATGTTATAGAACATTTAGGACAATGCTAATATTAGGACAATGCTAAGTTTAAGTAGCAACAAGATAGTGATTACATGAATATTAGTGATGTCATTATGTTAAACTTAATTGATTAGCCATATTCAAAAACATGATATAATCATTGGGCTAACAATCTCCCCCTTTTTGATTTTGGCAAATCCTTTAAGTTTAATATATATACAATAGATGCATGTATCATTAATAAACACATAATACTAAAAGTTTTTTTTTTTTTTTTTTTGTATTTCTCCCCATATAAACTTATTTCTCCCCCTTTGACATGATCAAAAAGAAGCTCACCCGTAATTAGAGCTAAAATAAACTCAAGCATAAGTAATGGAGGAAAGCAAAAATAATCATGAGGAAGGATTAGGAGAATAGTGTAACGACAAGTTAAAAAAAATTACATAAAATGCATAACTAAAGAATAAAAACTTGTCAACACAGTATAGTTGGTTAAAAAAAATTAATCAATAAATAGTTTACCAACAAAACATCAAAAATAATTTCAAAACACATTTTGTTCATCATATTGTGTTTTGAAATAGACCAAAAAAAATATCAATGTAGTAGGAATCAATCATTGGTCATAAATAAATCATAAGGACTAGAAATGCGCATATCTAGTATATAAAAGAATCAAAAAAAATATAATACGACTTTTAACAATGATCACTAAAAAAATATGATTCATAATTCGCCCATACAAATTAGTGAATCAATTCCATAAAGAGTATAATCATCGAAAAAGAGATCAAAATACGTATACTAGAATCTATGCAAAATCTATACCAAAGTTCATGCATTTGAATTCAATTACCTTAGCATGATATATGTATATCCATTAGATAAACATGAAGGTAATGAAGACAAAATACTTGGGAAGGAGAAATTCAGTCGACTTGAATGCTCCCCCACAAAGTATGATCAGTCTAAATTTAGATAATCATGAACTTTGAGATACAATCTCAATAAGAAATGCCAAATCAGTATTATCAATAAATTAAATTAAATTTGGCAGGATAACTTTTAGAAACTCAAATGAGAGAATTAAAAATAAATATTAATCATATATTCTCTCATAAAACCAATACAAATCCAAATATCATGAATAACTCAGCAAGATATTTTAAGTAAAAGAATATATGTCCATGATGAACTAGGTATACTACATATTAAGGGCATAAAATAATTGAAACAATTAATTTTGCTCCCCCTTAAAATATGCGTATATAGTTCAAAAATAATTTATATGCATAAAATAGATAAAATAAATCATCACAAGATCTAAGGGATATCCAAGATATATATCTTTTCTTTCCTTTGATCAAATGCATATAAAATTCCAAACTCAAAACAAACATCATCTTTAGGCAAATAAAAGAAATATCCAATGAATAAATGCTTAAAGATGAAGAAAAAAATATGTCTTCAATAAAACAAATAACACAAATCATTTCATGTAAGTAAAAGATTTTTGAAAGTTGTCTTTAATAATAACATTTGAGTTC
Organism: Iris pallida; assembly: GCA_029216955.1. Lineage (NCBI taxonomy): Eukaryota > Viridiplantae > Streptophyta > Magnoliopsida > Asparagales > Iridaceae > Iris > Iris pallida. Next base: position 2,886,717 of record JANAVB010041019.1, read on the forward strand.
CGGACAGATTCAATAAATCAAAAAGAAATCAAAAAGGTTTTTCAAAAATGTGGAATTTATTATGAAAAATTGTCTTAATAAATGTTCGAATGCGTCCATTGAGTCCTTAGACTGAAAGCTGGCGATTCGAATCACGGAAACAATTTCAATAAAAGAATCCATAAATCATAAATAAATTCATTTGAACAAATAAACACAACCTGATAAATGTCCAAAAAAAAAGTGTATTCTAGAAATACGGCATGTCAAGGGGCTAATTGACTTGAAACAATTAACTACTCCACCTTTACATGGCTATATCCAAAAATAATAATATTGACAAAATTTTAAAATAAAATTCAGAGACATATTTTCGGAAGTAGAAAATTAATCAAAAAATATTAGGTCTTCTTATCAAAGTTTATTTCTTTCCTTTTAAAGCCTTAGCACGATGTTCACTGACAACCGTAGGATTAAAAAAAAGAAATGCTTTGAGAAAGAGATTCAATTTACTTGACTTTTCCCCTGCAAAGAATTACTGTTGTAGACAGTAAGTAACTTGAATAAGAAGATAATAATATAAAGCTCAAAATCATTAATATTACGAATATTACACAAGCTAAAGATGAAATCACAATACCATAATATTCAATGAGTAATACGAAAAATAATCATCTTTAGACAAAAGAAGAAATATCTATTAAATGAACATTTAAAAATAAAACAATCAAAAGATATTTCAAAATAGCATGATGAATAATCGTATATGTCAAAAGATGACATAAATTGATCTATGCTATAGAATCTCACAATCTACAAGATAGATCAATAAATGCTACCTTTTGTGAAAATATAAAGAGAGAATATTATCCATCAAATCTAAAATCCATCAGATAACAAATGCAACTAGATCTCAATAAATCTTTAGTTTATAAAGCATTGATCAATCTTGGGTTAGCTGTAGGGGTACTGTCCCAGCTAACGGAGGTTCACCGGGGAACACTTAAGTACCGCTTCGCTTCGACCGTAGTCGTGGTGACAGACAGACCCTTTATAGGCTTGTACCCAAAAAAATCTATTCTTTAATAATCGAGGATTTAAGAAGAATTAGTGCAATAAAAAAATATATTATATGGACTTAAAAATGTAGCATATAGCATAAGATGTATCAATTACATCTATCCATATGTGCTACAAAATCATTGGGTAACAATAAAATATAAAATATTTGTAAACCAAAATATAGAATCTAGATACGTTGATGTATTCTGGAACCTAGAGGACTGGGTTCAGTACCTTGGATCCAGAACTAGACGATAGTTGCAAGTAGACCTTAATAAATCTTAAGTCTATAAAGTATTGATCACTTCGGGTTAGCTGTAGGGGCCGGTTCCCAGCTAGCGGTAGTCCGAAGACTAGTGCACCGTGTCGCTTCAGGCTATTTACACCTGTATGACAGAAGGACCCTTTCGGCTTGTTCCCAAAGTAATTTCTACTCTTAAGAACTTAGATTCAAAGGAATATATGTAGTATCATCGAACATCATCGAAATCCAGAATCCTTAAAAGTAAATACCCAAGGAATGGTTTATCAAGATCAAGATAAAAGAATATAAAAATAAGAATCATGTATCTAATATGTCAACCAAAAAGCCAAGAAAAACATACGTTATTAAAAGAGGCTTTGAGGAAGAGGCTAATAAATAGAAGTACATGAAGTTGTCCAAAGTAATCAATAGCTGATGTATGAGATAAGCACAAGTTTGAAACTACTTTTCAAAATAATATAATATAGAACTTGAACTTAACTCATATATCCCCATAAAATATTTATACAAAAATATAAGAAACATGAGCAATATATAAATGAAAATAAATTATTCATGTATCCGTAATAAGCATAAAAAAATATCATAAGATCAGAAACATGCATAAATAAACTTTGTCATACAAAGATTTAATTGATTCATAAGAACTTAATCAAAATAAAACATGAGAATCAATAGTGAATATATTATGCAAGCACAAGGTTAACATAAAAATATATGTATATACTTTTCAAGTAAATCGAAGACTTGTGCTAAACATACATACTCACAAAATACTGATCAAAGTAAATATGACATGTTAAAGACAAATCGGTAAGAAGTGACCATTAAAAAAATATATATTAAAGACGAAGAGTCAAAAGCATATTCACCAAAACAAAATTAAGCTCCTATGCATGCTTCATGGATAAAACTAAAATAAAGAGCATATATAGACAAATGTGTCACACTAATGGAAAATAAATACTATATAGTGTGAGCTGATCATTTAAGCTAGACAATAGTCATGCTAAGATTATATCTCACATTGATTCAAATAATAAACAATTTAAAAGATATCAATGAAAGCTAATAGCAAGACATCAAAAAGAACATGCTAGATATTAGAAACTATTTAGTAAGCATGTTACCGAAGTGGTTCTAGTGACCACACTTCTGTTGGTGTAATTGCATGGAAGATGACCTTTGTAGCTTTGCAATCACCAACATGTTCCATGGTTCTATTTGATATGAGAAGCTTCACCTGCAATATTAGGTGAAGACTTTGGTATCCAATACTTGGATCCACATTTGTTAGCTTTGGGAACCCATTTGCACAAGTTCATATCAATAAGTTTTCTAATTTGACAATGATTAGAAACATGTCCATTCATACCACAATAATGACAGAAAGAATTAACATTAGTACTATGTGCAGCAGTATGAGAATGTGCAGTAGTGTGATATGATGTGTGTGGATACTTGTAATAGAAAGCATGGTTGTGTGAAGCTTTAGCTTTGCTTGCTTCCTTAGTAAAAGGTCTAACATGTGTGACTTTGTGATGTGCTAAGTGTCTTGTGTTAGACTGAGTCGTAGGTTGTACTACCTGCTTTCCCAGTCTAATCTCTAACTTTTTAGAGTTAGCACAGATCTCATCATACTTAGCAGAAAGAGCATCAATTCTACATGAAGCAATAGAATACTTCTTCTTTTCTGATTCTAGTTCCTCCTTAAGTTTAGCATTTTCTTGAGTGCTTTTGTCAATGCAATCAAGTGCCTCATGCAATCTAAACTTCAGTGTGGAAATCTCAACAGAATTATCAGAAGTAGAAGTATCTCTAGCATCATTCAATAAGCAAGTAAGCCTTTCATTCTCACGCTTATAGGATCGAATATCCTTTCTAGCTTGCTTATATTTATCTAATACTTTCTTGTGTTCTTCTAACAGATCACTGAAAGCATCAGATAAATCATCATAAGAAAATTCACTCTCTTCAGAAAAAGAATTATTTTGTACCTCGTTAGATAATGCCATTGTGCATAAATTTGCAGGTTGATGAGGTTTTTCTTCTTCTTCTTCTTCTTCAGAATCACTTGCTTCGCTTTCACACCATATGCCCGATGATCTTCCTTCATTTGATTGTTCGTAGTGACTCTCCTTTTTTGTAGTAGTACAATCTTCTTGGATGTGGTCTATCTTCTTGTAATTGTCACATACAAGCTCTTCTTCGTATAAGGGATTATGCTGTACCTTAAATCCCAATTTTGTCATGTACATATTTGCATCATTATGAAGACTATCCTTCTCTCTGGAGTTGCTAGCTTTGCTTTCATACCTGCACTCATAAGTAGCTTCAAGAACTTTCCAAATTTTATGAAATGTTGTGTAAGTATTAATAAGATTAAATACATTTGTGTCTACAGCACAATAAATAATATGCATAGCTTTTGCATCAAGGCTAGCTAACTTCTTCTCTTCATCCGTGTAACTATAATAAGGCTTATTGATTATAGAGGATGTAAGAATAGAAGTAATAGTAGGCTTTTTGTAGCCGGTGACAATAATTGACCATAAGTCAAAATCTAGAGACTTCAAGTAGAAGCTCATCCGTGTCTTCCAATAGCTATAGTTTGTTCCATCAAATAGTGAGAGTCTATTTGAGGATTGCTCTTCAGTTGTGAAGTACATACTTGTCATATGTGATATTGTGATCTATGTAACAACTATAATAAATAAGAATATAATAGCAGTGTTACCTCGCTTTACCTGTATAACCCGCTCTGATACCAATTGTAGGACCGATTGTAGGAACGAGTTATAAAGCGCAATACTCTAGAGGGGGGGTGAATAGAGTAGGCAGCAGAAATTAACTATTTAAAAATGTTAGTAACAAGATCACAAATAATATATCACAGATATGTAAATAAAAAGTAGAGAGTAGAGAGCAAACGCAAATACAAGGATGTATACTGGTTTTCCTCTTGTGAGGACTAGTCCAGTCGGAAGAACTCTAGCTTCCAGTTGAATCCACTATGGAAAATCACCACAAGTTTTCATTCGAAGATCTTGCAACTTCTACAACGCGAGCTTTGATCCGAAGTACTCGACCAACTTCAATTGTGAAGTGTGTACCTTCAATCAAGCCTCCGATTACAACCACTCTGAAACTTTTAGACCGTACCGCACTGGCAAATCGACTAGAGGATTGTAACTGGCTTGGGATTTAAAAATGAATAGCTCAGAATACTTTGGAAGAAGTAGTAGGCTTATAGAGAAGAGATATGAAAGTGAATGAGTGAGTTGAAATGATCGAAATCCTTCTCTATTTATAGTTTTTCCAAAGGCAGAATTTTGACAGAATTTGGGCAGAATTCGGACAGAACTCTATGAGAAAATCTCGGTGGAATCCGTAACTGCAGGAAGTCCAAGTTCAAAAAGCAACGTTCACTAAACGAACTCTGGCCGAACTCTGGCCAAATTCTGGCCGAACTCTGGCCGAATTCTGTCCGAGTTCTGTTGGAGTTCTGTCAGGGTTTTTGCAAATTAGTTTTTGGGCTTTTTGAAAAGTCAGGCAGTTAGGAAGTAGATTGGGCTTTTGTAAGTGGGCTTGTTTTCAAAATGAAAGGGTATTTTGAAAACGTTTCTTGGGTAGCCTATTTGCCGGTACGATACAGTGTACATCGTATTCCTAGACTCAATAAATATAAAAAATACATTGATGAAAAAGAAAAACCAAGAGCCCTTTGATGACGCCTTTCTTCAGATATTTGAGCAGAATTGAAGACGCCTTTTTCACTTGACGGCGGTCGTCCAAAGATAAACAGATCTAGAAATCTGAATACCTTTCGGTTCAGAGAAAGCTTCTTATATGACGCCGTCTTTGGCCCATCAATAATTCTCTATTGCATATATCCTGGTTTGACAAAGCTTGATCATGCTTACTGCATGTCTATAAATACATGTTAGACAAACAAAACCAATATGATACAAGCATAGCAATATGTTATAGAACATTTAGGACAATGCTAATATTAGGACAATGCTAAGTTTAAGTAGCAACAAGATAGTGATTACATAAATATTAGTGATGTCATTATGTTAAACTTAATTGATTAGCCATATTCAAAAACATGATATAATTATTGGGCTAACAACAATAATTCAACAGACTTCTTGATTCCTTTGAAGGAGTATATCAGAATACTCGATCAAGAAGACAAAGACAATTGCATACTTCTGATTCAGAAGCTGGGGGTACTCAATCTTTTGAGTCCGAAACTGATAGTATCGATTCATACTTCTATACTAATCCCTCTGTATCTTCAAGAGAGGTTGAATCCTACGCTATTGGAGATGAACCAGAGACGTCATCTGCTAATACAGAACAACGTCTCACTGCCGTTGAGCAATCACTGAAAGCCATGCTTACCATGATACAAAGCATGCACCAGATAATAACGGCTCAGCAAGCTGCTCAACCGGCAATAGTAACGCCGGTGCAGGTAGCAGCACAAACTCAAGATAGTCAAGGGGTTGATATACCTTTGAATATTCAAGAGCCTGCTGTTAACCAAAATTCTGCATCTCCAGATCCCATCATTCCAGAAGATGTACCATCTCTGGTGGAGGTTACGGTACATCCAACAACCATTCAATCAAATGAGCTTTCTCAAACCAGTGAAGCCATTCAAGCAGTACGTGAGCTCAAAGCACAGTTTGAAGTTTTGAAGCACAAGGATCAGCTCCAGAGGTTAGGGATTAAGCAACCTTATCCTCCTCATTGGAATGATGTACCCTTTCTACCAAAATTCAAGCCACAATCAATGGTTTGTTTGATGGAAAGGCTTCTCCTAGTCAGTATATCAATTACTTTGATATTATGACTGTACATATGCAAAAAAATGATGCTCTTCTCACTCGGGTGTTCATTGGGTGCTTGACGGGTTCATCTTACGACTGGTATCGTAGTTTACCCGACAATTATATTTCGTCTTTTGACAAATTTAAGGCAATATTTCTCTTCCGCTTCTATGAAGGAGGTATGGACATGAACATGTCCTCCTTAATAGAAATCAAACAAAAAGAGAAAGAAGATACTCGGACGTTCATTGAACGTTTCCGACAGGCGACTCTAAAGATGCCCCCTGGTATGCCAGATTCAACGTTAATTGATACATGCAAGATGAATCTGCGACCTTCTATTGCTGTTTTCACGGGTTCCCAATTCACAGATTAGGCTTCGTTTATTATAGCTGCAGTTTCTGCCGAGACCAATGGTAGGTTGGCTCGTGAACATGGGATGATTTTTGCCTCTGAGGATAAAAGAAAGAAAGGTAATCCTGGTAATAATTCTGGCAATCGTAATACAAAAGGAAAGGACACCCTTATGGTTAATCTTTCCAAAAACAAAACGATGCTGAATAATCAGGAGTCTTCAAAGCCAAAAGAAGAATATTCTTTTGACGAGAGTGATATCTCAGGGATATTCCAATGTCTGGTGAAGAGTGGCAAACTCCAGATCCCTGAGCCAAAGAGGCCTAATGAGGTAAATTTGACTGACAATCCTAAATATTGTATCTATCATAGATACATAAATTATCCCACCAGGGCTTGTTATGTCCTAAAGAAGAAAATTCAAGAGCTGATTAATGCCAATGCCATCTATTTAACTAACGATGAGCATACGGTCACAACCAATATGGTTTCTCTTCAATTCAGAGATTTTCCTTCTCAACAAGTACCAGATGGGATTGTCCCAATTCCGAAGGCGACGATGAAGATTGTGAATATCCCGCCTGCCAGGGAGGAAAATGAAGGATTGTTGCCTCTCACATTAAAGAATGGTAAAATTATGTGGGTACATCCTGATTTAGTACCTGAAATGGAAGATGAAGGTAAAACTTCAAAATCCAAGAAAGGTAAGAAAGTCAAAACCTACAACATGATTTCTCATGTTATTCCAGATCCTGATGATTTGGATCATCTATGGGATGGCATTCCTTTGGAAGATAGACTGAGAGGATTGAACATATGTCCTCCAAGTTTGGCTCCTCCTACAAAGCTCAAGCTTACTCATCAGCAGTGGCTAGCCATGAATAGTGTTCCTTTATACAGGACACAACAAGTCTTCGTTGCTTATGAAAAAGCTCCCATAGGAATTTTTTCTCGTATCCCGAATCCTTCTCCTCCCGTAGCTACAGAGACTTCTATTCCTCATTCTCATGTAGTTACAGAGATCTCTTCTTCTTTCTCTGTTGAACCACCTGTTAAAAGTCTGCTGCCCATTCACTTATACAGTCAGCAATCTATCCTTCTCATGAAGAAGATGGATTATGACTTTCAAAAGGCAGAAGGTTTAAATTATGATAAAGGAATACAACTTCCTTTACAAATTCAAAGTCAAAAATCTACTGTTGGATTGGGTTCCGAGGTTCCTCATAACAATCCTCGTAAGAAGAAGGATAAGGAAAGGAAGACTAAATCCTACAATATAGTACTTCCTTCTTCTGAGTCTGAAGAAGAAACCTTTGCTGGTACAAGATCTGGGAGAGAGTACCACAAAGATTATGAAGTATCCTCCAAAGAAATAGAGGATGTTGAAGCACCACCAACTCAACCGTCTCCTGTTCCTGCTAAACCATCTGTAGTTGAAAAGGAGAAACAGAAAGCGGTACACTTTGACATCCCGTTGAAGTCTGCTTCCAGTCAGGGGGTAGTGATGAAACCCTATAAATTTGATATTCTAGCCCAGTTAGCTAATACTTCGGCTAGACTATCTATCTTCGAGTTGCTTCACCTTTCTAAAGAAAGTCGTAAAACCTTGAGTGAAGCTTTGCTGCAAGCTGACTCCTGCTTAGCTCAACTCAAGACTCCTGATAATATACCAGTGTCATGCCCACAATTCCATAGTATGATGGAGGTAATTCCTAATATTACCTTCACACAAGAAGATATACTGTTGAAGCATAACAAGCATGACAGGCCTTTGTGCTACACTGGGTATATTGAATCCACTGAAGTTGACAGGATTTACATTGATCCGGGGTCTTCCATTAGCATAATTCTTCAAAGTATGCTAAGACCGTTGAGGATTCCTACTAGTGACTTGACTTACACTAGTACCACAATAGTTGGTTTCAACTCTGGAAAGAGTAAACCACTGGGGAAAATTCGTCTGAAGATTCAGATTGGTGATCTTCGAACTATGGCAACATTCTATGTTATTAATTCAGACGTATCCTACAATATCTTTCTTGGAAGACCGTGGATACATGAGCATAACATAGTGCCTTCAACTCTCTACCAATGCTTCAAGTACGTGGATTCCCAAGGGGTTGTGAAGACTGAGTTTGCTGATATCAATCCTTTCAAGGGTGTCGAAGCCTATTTTTCTGATTCAATGCTCTACGAACAAGAGTATGTGAAAGAGATATCAGACATAGATGAAGATCGATCATCTGCCGAAGATCAGTCTATTAATGAAGATCCGCCAGAAGAGCAACCTTTGAAGATCAAAGTCAAAGGGCGAATCCAACCTCAACCTGTCAATAATCAACCTCTGATAATCAAGGTCAAAGGAAAAACTCAAGCTTCATCTGAGGAATTAGTGAATATTCCTGCTAAGAGCCAAATTCAACCTCTTATTATCAAGGTCAAAGGGCGTACTTCTCGTACGAATGATCCAGAACCACCATTGATCGTCAATCTTGGCAAGTCTATGCAGAAGACGGATGATGGTCCATTAGTGATTATTCCGAAGCGTAGCAGTCAAATTATAAATGATGTAAATATTGATCATTCTGTACTTTCTAATATCAATAAAGATTTCCTTTTTGAGTATATGGCTGTCAAATTTGTTGAAAGAATGACTTTATCTTCTGATGATCAAAGTCATCAGTATAAAGACGACATAGACACAGAGGAAACCTTATACATTGACCATAAGGAAAGTTCCTTTCCTCCTCATGTCGATGTTGGACCTTATGCTAAAAGGTTCTGAACATCTTCTTCCTGTCTTCTTCCTGTAGTCGCTTCATCGCAAGCTTGTGTAACTTATAGACGTCACGAAGAATCTTATTTTGTGATTTCGTCTGATAAGAAAAATAAGCACCAAATTGTGTTTGGCCTGACTAGAAATATTCCTGTTGCTCAGACAGATGATTTGAGAGATAAAGATAAAAGAAAAATCCGAATTGACAAATATAGTCAACAATCTCTCAAGATTATCCAGAATATGGGATATGATTTGAAGACTATGCAAGGTCTCAATCAAGGCAAGGGTAGACGATTACCATTATATGGTGATCCGTTTTACCAAAAAACTCGTTATGGGTTGGGATATGATCCGTCCCACATGTTTAATGACGATATACAAGAAGAATTCTCTTCTAGCTCTTCACAATCATCAGATTCAGAAGAAATTCAATTCATCGAATCTGATACGTCTCACTCCTCATATGTTAGACAAGGTTATTATGATGAATCTGAGAAAATATTCTCTGTCAATATGGTTCAAAGTGATGGTGAATCTAAACCATTTGAGAATGATCCTTGGGCTCAACAGATGGACACTCAATGGAAACTTCGTTTTGAACAGCGACAGCCACCTACAGAGGATGAGATTGTCTAAATTGATGTTGGAGATAGAACTATGTCCAAACCAATATTCATCAGTAAAAACCTTTCTGAAGATGAAAAGGAAGAGTTGATAAAACTGATCAAAGAATATATTAATATCTTTGCATGGAGTTATGAGGATATATCGGGTCTAGATCCTAAAGTTGCTACTCATAAACTCAATATTCTTCCTAATGCCAAGCCTGTAAAACAACAGCAACGGCATTTTCGACCAGATATAATGGATGCAATTGAGATGAAAGTCAAAAAGCTGATCATATATGGCTTTGTTCGTGAAGAACAACACTCGGACTGGGTCGCCAACATTGTTCCTGTTATGAAGAAGAACGGAAAAGTCCGAGTTTGCATAGATTTTCGAGATCTTAATGCAGCTTGTCCAAAAGATGAATTTCTACTTTCGATTACCGATGTCATGATAGACAATACATGCAGTTTTGAATGCATGTCTTTCATGGATGGATTCTCAGGATACAATCAGATTAAGATGCATCCAGAAGATGAAAAGCATGCTGCTTTTCGTACACCCCTTGGGGTTTACTGCTATATGGTTATGTCGTTTGGTCTTAAAAATGCCGGTACCATGCATCAACGGGCTATGAGCAACATCTTTCAAGAACATCTACGAAAGACAGTTGAATGTTATGTAAATGACGTTGTTGTTAAGAGTCGATCAAAAGATGATCACATTCAAGACTTGAAGACAGTATTTGAATTGATGCGTCAACATCAATTGAAAATGAACCCTACTAAGTCTTTCTTAGGAGTTTCCAGTGGCAAGTTTTTAGGATTTGTCATTACTTCTCAGGGTATCCATGTTGATCCTGATAAGGTTAAAGCAATTCTTGAAATGTGTCCTCCTCGTAATCTGAAAGAACTCTGTGGCTTTCAGGGTCGCATTGCTTATATCAGGAGATTTATATCTAATCCCTCTGGGAGATGTCAACCTTTCTCCCGTCTATTAAAGAAGGGTGTATCATTTGTTTGGGATGAAGCGTGTCAGAAAGCCTTCAATGACATCAAGCAATACCTTACAAATCCACATGTTCTAGTACCTCCAGTGGTAGGAAGATCATTTTTGCTATATATTCGAGCCTTAGATCATTCACTTGGTGCTCTTCTTGCATAGAAAAGTGATATGGGTCATGAACAAGCAATTTATTATCTCAGCCGAATGATGGTCGGAGCTGAACACAGGTATACTCCTGTAGAAAAGGAATGTCTGGCTTTGGTTTTTGCTGTCCAAAAGACAAGACATTATGTGACAGGACAGACTATTCATGTCATCTCAAGAATAAATCCCATTCGGGTATTGATGAGAAAACCGAGCATTCTTAACTCTAGGTTAGCTACCTGGGCGATGTTGCTCACTCCTTATGACATGGTTTATGTACCTCAAAAATCAGTGAAGGATCAAGCATTAGCTGATTACTTAGCTGCTCACCCTATACCTGAAACATCGAAGTTATATGAGGATATTCCAGATGAAGTCGTGGATTGCAACATGACTTTGAAGGATGACATCTGGCAATTATATTTTGATGGAGCATCACGAGTTGGACCTAAAGGTAATATTGTCTCTGGGGTAGGAATCGTCTTGGTTTCTCCTGATAAAATGGTTATATACCGTGCCTATTCTCTCAATGAGCCATGCTCCAACAATGTAGCAGAATATAATACTCTAGTGATTGGTCTCTAAGTAGCAAAACAATTGGATATTGAATCCCTAGAAGCTTATGGAGATTCTCAATTGATTGTTAATCAAGTTAGAGGGACTTATGAAGTCAGAAATCCTGATCTCATCCCTTATCATCAAGTGGTAATCGAGTTGGTCCTTTCATTCAAAGGATTCTTCATCGAATTCGTACCATGTTCTCAGAATATGGAAGCTGATGCTCTTGCTAGCTTAGCTGCAGACTTGGCTGTTCCAATTCGAAGACAAAATACAATTACTTTATTGGACTGAGACTTATTTTGTATAAAAAATAATCTGTATATTGAACAGAGTTATACTACAGAGTTAAGTTCCCAGCAGAGGGATTGGAGAAGTCCATTCATTGATTATGCGGTTCATGAGATTTTACCTGAAGATCCAAAAGAAGCTGCATCAATCAAGAGACGATCGTTTCAATTTTATTATGATTCGTCTTTACATATGCTATACCGTCATTCATATGATGGACTTTTGTTGCGCTGTCTCTCCGAGAGTGAAGCCAAGCATACACTCCGTGAGGCTCATGATGGTGTCAGTGGTGCTCATCAACCAGGTCCGAAATTACAAGACCGTATTCGAAGAATGGGGTATTATTGGCCTTCTATGATAGCAGATGCTGTAGACTATGCCAGAAGGTGTAAAGCATGTCAGATTCATGCTGATTTTATTCATCAACCGTCTGACTTTCTACATCCTACAGCAGCCTCTTGGCCCTTCGAAGCTTGGGACATGGATATTATTGGACCGATTAACCCCCTTCTGTTAAAGGACATCGATTTATATTGCCTATAACCGATTACTTTTCTAAGTAGGCAGAAGCAGTTCCCCTTGCTGAAGTGAAAATATCTAATGTGATTAGCTTCATTAAATACTATATCATTTATCGTTTCGGGATTCCTCGACGGATAATTTATGACAATGGACCACAATTTGCCAGTCAGGCATTTTATCGGTTCTGTGATAAGAATCGAATTCAAAATCTGGCTTCTATGGCTTATAATCCAGCTGCTAATAGTTTAGCCAAAGCTTTCAACAAGACGATCATCAAACTTCTCAAAAAGTTTGTCTCTTCTAATAAACGTGATTGGAATGAGAAACTTGGAGAATATTTATGGGCTTATCGAACGACAGTCCGAACTCCTACTGGGTTTACACCATTTTTATTGGTCTATGGATGTGAGGTTGTCCTTCTATTGGAAATTCAGATTCCATCTCTTCGAATAGCCATTGCTAATGAGCTAACTACAGAGAATAATGATCGCTTACGACTCCAAGAACTTGAAGGATTGGATGAGAAGCGTCTTCAAGCTCAACAGCATATTGAACTATATCAAGCCCGTATATCTCAAACTTTCAATCGTAAAGTTAAAGAGAGGGTATTCAAGGTTGGTGAACTAGTATTAGCTGTTCGAAGACCGATGGTGATGACTCACAAAAGCAAAGGGAAATTCCAAGCAAAATGGGAAGGCCCTTATGTAATCGAGACCGTGTTTTCCAATGGCGCCTATCGGTTATCCAAGCCTAATGGAGATCTACTCATGATGCCGATCAATGGCAAATTTCTTAAGAAGTACTATGTATAAAAAAAAGACAGAATGAAAATAAAATCTCTTTTATTTTTATTTTTGTTCAGAACAAAGGATTAAGGACGAGGACCACTGCCTTCCTTATTAAATACATAATCTGCCAATGTATCGAAGATATCGTTGCCTGAGTTCACGAAAAACTTGCAGGCAGCCATCCTCAGCCCCTCTTCCTCAGGAGTTTTCCCTGGCTCTACTAAGAAAGCGAGGATGTCTTATGGTGGCTTGGGCGTAGAAGAGCTTTCGCCTATCTCGGTTGGACCCGACATAATTGGCTCAACGGGGCACGTCTCGATGATGTCCTCAACTTTCATGGAGACTTCATTCTTTTGCTGCACGTCCTTAGAAGACATTTTTGATAGAGGAGTGGAAATAAGGATAAAGCTTTATAAAAAGTTCTCATCTATTTATAGGAGAGAGCTATTAATGAACCGGTCTGGGAAATTGAAATAACCTTTTTATTCCCAAAATGACCCATCCATTCATTATATCAGATTCATCCATTTAATTCTGGAATTGAATTGATCTGTCTTTTCCCAAAAGAAACGTTGGTTCATTCATTCTTTCATCGATATTGGCATGACATCTGTATTCTTATTTCCCCAGCTACCAATGTTTGGTTAAGCTGATAACTTGTCTCTTCGGAGAGAAATTTTAATCTTTTATCTTACCAGTTGGTATAAAAAGTTGGATTTATTATTTATCATGTTATCATGACCTCTGAATAAATATTAAATCTGCTTGTATTTCCTATCTATCATGTCCATTTGGCCTCTGAATAGATATTAATCTAGTTTTCTTTGAGTTGTTACGATCTATCATGTCCATATTACCTCTAATAGTATTATATACTCTAAACAGAAAATAAGATTTTATTATCTATCATGTCCATATTGCCTCTGGATAGATACAATTTATTGAGTTTCGAAGACTTATCATGTCCATATTACCTCTGATAAGTATTTTCTATCTCATGCCTATTGTTTAATTGCAAAATAAATGATAGGATCACAAAACAAATATTTTATTCATTTTTTGGATAAGATAAAAGGTTACAAAAGCTCCTTATTTTCCTAAGGTGGAGCAGAAACCTCTTGAAGTAATTTCTGCAGTTCTGCCAGGCGCCTATCACGAGAGCTCAATACCTTCTTGGTCGCTTCAGCATCACCTGATCCTTCGTAGGCAGTCGAGGGACCACCATTTATACGGTCGAATATCGCTGGAGTCAATCCAAAGCACTCCATAAAGTTGTGCGCTCGCAGCGATTGATCGACCTCTGCCTCTAGGTCAAGCTTTGATCCTTGAGTCTTTTCAGCCTCTATTTCTTTCTTCGGTGCCATGACAATATGAAGATGAGAATTGAGAATGAAAAGCTTTTTCTTATATACAATCAATTAACCCTTCATATTCCCTATAGGAAATTGAACATTATCAATACAGCTCGGGGAGACGAAAAGGCGTTCGAATGTTTCGAGAGGAAATTCATTATGACAGTGAGTATTGACCGGCACCATTTCCCAATTTTTACGCTGAATGGTCAAAACCCGGATTTTACGCTTCTGTTCAAAGTATTCCAAATTTTGAAAAAATATTTAAAAACTTTGAAGGGGGTCTTGTAGGAGCATAAAAAGTGCTTCATAGACTGAGTCAAAGAGATAAGAGCTTTACACTCAAATGAGCTGTTTTACGCCAACTACTTTACGCCAGGGACAGGTCAGCTACTTTACGCCAGGGACAGGCCAACTATTTTTCGCCAGAAACAGGTTGTCAAATTATGCATTTAATGTAAAGTGATAATGGGTCTGACATAAAGATCTACTGACAGCGTATAACACAAAATTCAAAGGGATTTGTTTTACACAGAAACCAATATTGTCGTTTAGTATGTAGACTGAGCTATTTTACGCTCACAAGATGGCTTCTTTTACGCATGAATACTATATGAGCTTTTTACGCTCAAAGTTGACGTGTGCATAAAGTTTATTTGGGCTACTTTACGCTCAAGGTTGTTTTATCAACCACTTTATGCGAGAAGTCCATTTTAGGGCTATTTTACGCCTAGTCTACTACTTTACGCTCAGAGTATATTTGGATTGTTTTTACGCCCTATCCTTTCTGACTATTTTAGAACGTGGTTTGCCTACGTGGCTTTCATGCCACATATCTCGAGGAACGTGTGTACGTGCATCCTATTCTTATTGAAATAATGGAACACGTGTCAACGTGTGTAGAGGATGACTTCAGTCATGGGTGGCAGTTACTAGCGTAAAGACAGGACTTTTCTGAGTTTTACGCACAAAAAGTCAAGTCTATAAATAGACTTATTTTTATATGGAACGGACAGACACGGAGACAGAGGAGAGAATACAGAGATCAGAGCCCAGAGACTTTGATTTTCGAGAGCATTCTTCTTCAACTTTTCTTTCAGAACAGAGTGAAGCAAAGCAGGAAAGCATTCGACCTCGCCGTCAGTGCCCAAGTGCGTCGATACCTTTCTGGTGACTTAGTTCTTCCAGTTGTTCATCTTCTAGCAGTGATCTTCATCATCATCGTATGGTCCAAGGAACAAAGTGATCACCTTCAGATCAGACTTCCATAGCAATACTTCCCAGAACAATTTGTACTTCTTATACTTTTTCTCGTTTTATTTTCAAAAGCCAAATTTTTAGGCATTTTGTTAAGTGAAACAACCAGGCGACCCTACCAGGCAAGACACCTTGCCATTTGCTGTTTATTTATTTTAGCTCATATTTTATGCATTATTCATTATTTTTTTATGTAAAATAAACTGTGATAAATGGCATAACTTGTTAGAACTTGCTGTTCAGTTATATTTCCTGCTATGTATTATTTTTCCTACATATTAAACCTAGATTTAAGGGACCACCTTGTGTGTTGCATTCATTGGCCTTGACACGTTATACCATGATGTTGTGTGTCGCATGTAGAACACGGACGTGCGTGATTGGCTGGCCACCAGTACGTATAAGTCATGGATAGGATTAACCGCTAATAGAATTGTATGCTAGTTTGACTTAGCGGTTATAGAGGTTTTTTGTTGTGGATACAACATAGTAGGCATTGGGCGGGGAGGACAATTCCTTAGCGTATGGGCTACGATGCACTTTCCCTTGTGACCCGAATGCTCCGCTGGAGATACGGGGTTGATGACCGACTGATTACTGACGGCCACTGGCATTCTGCAGAATATTATGCGCTTATTGATTGGGCCTCTGGTGCCCCAAGGGGGGACTATGTCGATCCTATTTTAGCCAGGGCCCATGCGTTGGAGGATGTTCTTAAAACTGTATTTCACTTAGATTGGCTAGACTACCCTTATCCGTTAGGTATGAGTACTCTTGGTTTGGGTACTTGTATCTGACCGTGGCTTGGAACAATAACTTATCGCGGATTAGTTTGCCACACCTTGTCCTTGTTTGGTTGTAGGTGTGGCTTACTACTCCGATGAGAAGGTATTGAACCTTGTTGGCGTCCGGATATCATATTGGATTCATAGCATGGAAAGATACGTCATCGTGAATTAGTTTACCATCTCCTGTCTTTGTTTGGTTGGGAGGATGGTATGCTAGTTCAATGGTGTATATTGGACCATGTTATAATTCAATTGACTTATTTATTTGGGCAATTTATATTCAGTTATATTGGCATGATATTATGTGTCTTGTTACGTCCCTCTGAGGACCTGGTTATCTCCCCAGGTGTGTATTCATGTCTTCTGCAGGTATTCTAGTCGAGGTCGTGGTCTTCTCTATTTATTCGAAGATGACGTGTCTTGGATCTCTCCTGCTACCATCGTCAATTCTTTTGTATATCATGTACCTCTTCCTTTTATTTTGTTGGTAATGGATGTGTCTCCACCCAACATATTGTATCAAAATAATTTATTATCATTATATGATATCTTTTTATTTTGTGTGGATGAGATTAATCATGGTTCTACTGCATTTTACAGCTTACGTATATTTATTATACGGCTGGCATGTCTACGTTCCTAGTCCTACGTATTTTGGGACTGGGGCGTTACATGTTTTTGTGGTGGCCCATACAGGTTAAGATAAATTTTTTGGTTACTTTACCGTACCAAGCAAGCCTGCATATAGGATTAGAGTTTAGGATCTCATCCGCATACTTGACCTCTTTTCTAGATTTTATCTACCGCTTGACTCATTAATTTGTATCTTGCTTTATTCCTTCTATCATTATTCTTATCTTCCCTTCGTACTTGCTAGAGGTTAGGAAGGCGACCCTACTAGTTAGACATGTTTCTTTTGTCCCAAAACACCATTAGTTTAACTTTTGTAAGTTGGGTAGAATGTCTTACGACCTAACCTTCCCCATGACCTTAGCCAAGCCTAGACAAGGAAACATTAGAACGACTAGTATAGACACGGACAAGACCTAGATTTTTGAAACTGTGATCACCCTGAATTCCGGGTTGATTTTTATTTTTATTTTATTTTTTCTGATTGTTTAGTTTCATTAAATAATTTATTCTGTTTATTTATCTGTAAATGTGCTTTTCCGTACCTTTGATATTTGGAGTGTCAGGGATGTTCAACTCTGGAAATCTTCTTCACGAGTTTTGGAGTGGACAGGATTACCTTCATGATGGTATATAGTGTCCCATCCAAACTTGTTCCCTTGTACTCTTTTTGCTTCTCACAACTTCAGGTCGATTTAGACCATTTGATTATTAATTAATTTTCCCACTCTTTTCCTTGATCATTTTTAGCACGTTACCGTGACTTTTCATTTGGGAGCACAAGACCAGTCAGTTTCTTGAAACCAACTTCTTATCCATGATCTACTCGAGACGCTCATCACCCATGACCTTCGTGTCCCACTCAGACACGTTATTTTGTGCTCTATTTGCTTCGTACAACTTTTCTGACACGTGATCCGATTTTATTTCACTCCACGGTGTCACATTCATTTTCCAACTTGATTTGTGGGTACCCTGTCGACCAAAACCTGTCAGGCCCAACTATGGACATGGCCCACATTGAGCCTACTACCCGTCCGACACTTGTGTCCCATTTATTGGAATCCCCATGTGTTACTTATTTACCCATGATCATCAACACCTATTTTTATTCGATTTTTTACACAGTGTCCGGTTTTGATCCAATCCGGCTCCACCAAGTCCAGCCCAGCTTCGTGCTATCCTCCATCATGACACCCTCAGATCATTATCCTTGAAAAATAATATCAGATATCCTTCTACTTATTTTAATATTTATTGGAAATTTTTGTTGATTTTAATCCTATAGGAATAACCTAATTTTCTTACATTTAATTTCTAGCCATTGATTTCCCCTAATTAAATCCTAGCCATCCAATTCCCTCCATCCCATTAGCAGCCATAGGCCGGCCCTAACTTTGAGAGGACCACCTTTTTCTCTCTCTCTCCCTCTCACATGTATTATTATTACTCTTTCTCTTTCTCTCTTTCTAAACAATTCTTTTTTTCACACACAACTCACCACCACCTTCCACCG
The DNA here is from genome assembly GCA_029216955.1 of Iris pallida. Taxonomy (NCBI): domain Eukaryota; kingdom Viridiplantae; phylum Streptophyta; class Magnoliopsida; order Asparagales; family Iridaceae; genus Iris; species Iris pallida. The sequence goes on from JANAVB010041019.1 coordinate 2,905,454, forward strand.
CGCGTTCGCCGTACGAGCCGCCGCCCCGCTGCGCTGGCCATGCGCCGCATGACTGCCGACCTCGCCAGGCGCGCCGCCCCGTGCTCGGCTGCACACGGGAGCAGCGCATCAGCAGCTGCGGCAGCAAGTGCGGCCAGGCCGCGCACGCGCGTACAGCACTGGCCGCGCGCCATCGCCGGCCACCGTGGCTCCGACGACCCCCCCCCCCCCCCCCGCGGGTGCACCCCACTCCGGCGAGCAGCCCCCTTACGGCCACCGTCCTCCGGGATGCGCCGTCGAGGCGATTCGTGCGTTTTGCACGACGTCCCGTCGTGACGAGCTCGGAAACGAGGCTGAAATCGTATTCCGTCGTAGCAACTTCGCGCGCATTTTTCCGAAAATTTGACTGTTGGATCGGCGATTTCTTTGCTCCGTCACAATCTCGGTATATCCACCTTCACCCCTGTCAATTTTCGTCCGTTAATTTTATCGTTTGATACATCAAAATCAGCCACCAAGTTGACCGTTTAAATTGTATTAAATTTGGACAGTTTCGCGGGGCCAACTTTGTCAGCTTGTATCTCCTCCATCGTAGCTTCTTTTGGCTTGCTACCAGTTCCTGCGCAAAGCTGGTATAACCCGCTTGCTACCCCTCCAGTTTCGTTTCATTGTGAGCTTGTTTGATTGGTTGAATTCGACGCCAAAGTTGGCCGTCCAAATTCGTAATTTCTAACTTGTAAAATTCTATTTTTGAACACGGGACTCCAGATTTCATTTCTGACACCACCATTAGACTTGTGGCGTCGTTTTGGCATGTTTTTATATAAAATTTGTTAGATTTGAAGAACGTGGGCCCTGGCACGTTTTTCGGTGCAAAGTGGGTCCCACATTCTGGGTCAACGGAATTTTTTGACGTCGGCTCATCAGAATTCAATTCCGGATATACCGTTGAGTTCGTATCATCATTCTGGACTCGTTGACATATAATTTGCTAGGTCTTGGTGGACATTGGATCCGGTACGCATTTCGGTGCAAGTCGAATACCAATATCCGGGTCAACGGGTCATTTTGAGATTGGCTCATCGGAATCCAATTCCGGAGATACCGTTGAGTTCGTATCATCATTCTGAACTCGTTGATAGGTAGTTTGCTGAGTTTTAAAAACATTGGCTCTGGCACGCATTTTTGTGCAAACCGAAATTTCAAGTTCTGGTCAACGAACCAAATTGAGATCGGGTCAACGGAATCCAATTCTGGAGATACCGTTGGGTTCGTATCGTCATTCTGGTTTTATGAACATATAATTTGTTATATTTTATAGACTTGTTTTCTTGTACGTTTTTTGGTGCAAAACGGCTCCAACACGGACACCATTTTGACCCGAAATTACCTTTTTGCCCTTGTATCCAAATTGGACCGTTGGATAGGCTATCCTAGCTAATTTGACCATTCTGGACACGTTGGCGATGTTTATTTCATCGTCCGACAATTTTTATTGATAATTTCTCTGAGTTTAACCTTTTTATAATTTACTAATAATTAATTCTTATAATGTTCGTATTTCGGGATTAGTACAACAAAACTGAGATCAGTCAATTCCAGTGATCTCACATCGCTGAAATTGACAAGTTGGACACGTGGATCACTATAATAAGATTATCAACTTTACCGTTGATCATCTCATCTCGATTTGCGTGTCGTAAGTTTTGATGTACGAATAACGAAGTACACTTTATATCTTTAATAATTAGACTAGAATTGATCCTGATTGACCAAAGTTGACCAGTTGACCCAAAGTCAACTGTAAGTCAACACTTGACCTAGTTTGACTAGATTATTGGCCGGAGTTGACCTAGAGTTGTTTTGACTTAGAAGAACCTAGGATAATGTAGATTGATTATAGAGATTCATTTATTACAACTTGAACACTTTGTAACCTGTGTTGCTTTAAATAGGACTCTGTGGCTTCAGTTGGACCCCCTATACTTATCAGCTGTTCAGGTTATCAGGCGAGTACATTCTCTGATCATTTCATATCCTACTTAGAATTATATTCCTGCTTTAGATTACCTTGATGCTGTCACGACATTATCACGGATTAGTACTATATGGATCTCTTCATACGATATTATCCCCCTCGGGAGCATCGGGTACATTGTGTCATGTGCGTTTCACTTTCATCATGTACTCCTGTGCTTTTATTATACATGTACACTCCGGTAAATCTTGTACTCTCATATTCACGGAGCCTTCATGTATACTATCATGTGCACCCTTTCAAGGGCCCCATGTGATATCATGTACAATAATATAACCTGTTTAGATCCTTGTGTATTGATTGGGGAAACGGGGAAGTGCTAGTAGTCATGTGAACAATTCCATACTAGTGTAGATCATGTACAACTCTTTAGTGTAGATCATGTACAAATCTGTCCTGTTCACATGTGATATCTTGTACTCTACAACACAAGCCACTGTTAGTTCTCTATTTGTAGTAGATATTTCTATTACAGTTCTCTCTCTGTTTACATACTGTATTTCTTCAGATCATGTATCTTACTTTACTGCATGATTATATTTTCTAACCTGCTATGATTTGTTGAGATGTATTATGCTCGCTCCTGTCCTGACTAGACCTGTTGATAAATTTTACAGATAGCCTGGGATTGCCTGCTAGCCTAGAGGAGACACATTAGAGGTTGTTTAGGTAGTTTTTCCATTGTCTGGAGTTGTATTATTTTATGGATTACTGTATTTGAGTTTTGAGATGTATTTCTGGGTTTATGTATCTTAGACACTTAGACTTCTATCTCCTGTATCTCTTTTGGATTTCATATTTTATCTATCCTTATCATGCTCTACCTTAGATGTGATTGAGACTGTATCTGCTATGTCACCCCCATTTGGGGAGTATAAACTGCTTAGCATTCTATTGTTAGATGTTGTAACCTAGGACAGCGTTCTACCGCCGACACTGCGGCGTAGGCTGGGCGTTGTTACGTTCTCGTACCCTAACAGTGGGTGCGGGTCGTGACACGTTTTTAGTGGTGGCCCATACAGGTCGAGTTTATGTAGTGGTATTCGAACTAGAGTACCACTACAGCCTGCAGTAGGAATAGGATATATTTTTGAAGATACTCAATCACAATTAGGATCCCTTGAGAGATTCCTGGGACGACCCTTGAGAATCTTGTTTAACTCCGATTTGAAAACTCTTTTCCCTTGATTTGATTTATCTTTACTTTCTGTTGCTGAATTTGATTTTGATGGATTATGGTTGAATTTGAGTTTGTATTTATTGATTTTGATGAAGATTGTGGAATTTTGAATCTTGATGTTAGCTGTAGCATCCGAGTTTGTAGTTATATGATTTGAAGGATTTTGTTCATTTTTGAATTTTGATGTTCGTTGATAAATTTGATTTTTTTTTTTTTGGTATTCATTGTTGATTTAATTTAATTTTTGGCAAGATGAAATTATATGGGCTAGGTCATCTAAGTTATGGAAATCTTGTCTTCTATTGTCACATTAGCCAGCATGGTGAGGACATATAGTCTGACTTTGGATATATTTCTCGGGTGTAGGAATTTAAGGTTTTCGCAGCCAAGCTAGCGGCATCGCGAAAATATTAAATACCATGATTTTAGAGGTATGTGCATAAGTCAAGGACTCTGTGATTATCGTAGCCTTGCTTACTAGTATGACGAGGATTTAGAGTACCATGATTTTGGGTAGACGCATATGATTATCAGATTGTACCTTAAATATTTTCGAACATGTTTTCTCTACTTTTGTTTCAGTCATTCAAAAAAAAGAATTATTGTTGTTTTGTTTCGCTTCTCATTGTTTAACTTAGGATGTAGCTTTAGCTGTTTTTATAGACCTTGTGTAACTTCTTGCTATAAATTCTTCCTAATACAATGAATCGGTGATTTTGCTAGACCTTGACTTAGATTTGATATTATAACTCTGGTTTCAAATGGTTCTTTCTTTTAATCAGATAAGCAGAACAGGTTTTATCATTATTTTTTTCTTGCCATTAATTCTTGTATTACCTTAAAATATATATAAATAGTGGACACTTTCCTGACACTTATGCATGCTACACTTGATTCCCACCTAGCTAAATACATATTAATATGCCGTTAATATTTAAATTTTCAAAACCCCAATATTTCTGGCTTTCTGCTTTTCCAGTTTAAATTCGTAATTCAAATATAAATTTCATGTTATAGTTTTGTTTATATCACTGCACATGTATGTTATATACAAGGTTGAAATTTTTAGGGAAATTGGTTGAGTTTTGTGTTTGAAATTGTCAAATCTAAGACTGTGTACATATTAACCCTTAATACGGGATTTTAAATGTTAGTTCAATTGTTGTTTTAAATGTAATATTTAGAGCTGTGTGCATTGTTGTTGTAGGGATATAATATTAGCTTTCATATTCTTATATGATAGGTTGTGATAAACATTGAGTTGGTTTTGATGTTCAATTTCTCCAAAATCCTGAAAACTGAATACATGTTAACATTTTACATTGATTTCCATGTTTAGTTCAATTTCAGATTTAACATGTAATATTGAACTGTATGCGTAGATAAATGTATGTATAATATGTTAGGGTTCATTTATATCATGTTAGGATGTATTGGGAGCATTGAGATTAGTTGTGATGTTTCAAACTCCTAAATTTTGAAATTGCATTATGATAATATTGCACTGGTTTAAATGTTGGCTTATTTTCAGATTTTGTATGTAAATGCTGAACTAAAACTGGGTTTAACCTTTCAATACTAAGCTATAACCTTGTACAAGGACACACACACACCCTAACTTAGTATACACTGTCATGTAACCTAACCATTTCCCCTCTATGTTATGTTCATATACCTGTATAGATATATATAGAGTTTAAGCACACATGTTATAATGTATATAGATACATGACTAAATCTCTACCTCTTTATATATATATATATATATATATATATATATATATATATATATATATATATATATATATATATATATATATGGTTAGCCATGCATGTTATGAGTAAATGAGTTGTGTATTGTAGATTGCTTAACCAATATGCCATGATTAGTGTAACTTGATAGTTATTGTTTGAAGCCCAAATCCTTATATACAATTTCGTGTATATTTCACATACACACATGCCTACTATCTAACCATATGAACCTGTTCACATACACCCATACACACACAAACCACATAACATTACATAATGCTAGTTTTTCCTCTCTAACGCTCTCTCTATATATATATATATTGTGATTGGAATTCAATGCAAGTGATTTTCAATTCCTTAATTTTTGAATTTGATTTTTCTGTACCCTTTTATAGATAATTGGTAGTTGCCTTTATTTTATTTTGATAAGTACCAGTTTTCATATAGGATGGTAGACTGCCTTACAGTTTTGATGGTTTGTTATTCTGTAACTTTTTCTATTTTAGCACCCTGGATTGCTTGTGTGTTTGATACCCTATGACCGTTTTGGTTAGTATGACTAGTATACCTAGATGAGACTTAACTACCACCGTATGCCATGACCCTGTATGCCGTTCTTTTTTGATGGTATGATTTGTTTAAGTTCTGGGACTTGATTGTGGGGGTTTGACCTAGAAGGAGTATGAACATTTTAATTTCGAGGACGAAATTTTTATAAGGTGGGTAGGATGTGAGCACCCTGAATTCCGGGTTGATTTTTATTTTTATTTTATTTTTTCTGATTGTTTAGTTTCATTAAATAATTTATTCTGTTTATTTATCTGTAAATGTGCTTTTCCGTGCCTTTGATATTTGGAGTGTCAGGGATGTTCAACTCTGGAAATCTTCTTCACGAGTTTTGGAGTGGACAGAATTACCTTCATGATGGTATATAGTGTCACATCCAAACTTGTTCCCTTGTACTCTTTTTGCTTCACACAACTTCGGGTCGATTTAGACCATTTGATTATTAATTAATTTTCCCACTCTTTTCCTTGATCATTTTTAGCACGTTACCGTGACTTTTCATTTGGGAGCACAAGACCAGTCAGTTTCTTGAAACCAACTTCTCATGCATGATCTACTCGAGACGCTCGTCACCCATGACCTTCGTGTCCCACTCAGACACGTCATTTTGTGCTCCATTTGCTTCGCACAACTTTTCTGACACGTGACCCAATTTTATTTCACCCCACGGTGTCATATTCATTTTCTAACTTGATTTGTGGGTACCATGTCGACCAAAACCTGTCAGCCCCAACTATGGGCATGGCCCACATTGAGCCTACTACCCGTCCGACACTTGTGGCCCATTTATTGGAATCCCCATGTGCTACTTATTTACCCATGATCATCAACACCTATTCTTATTCGATTTTCTGCACAGTGTCCGGTTTTGATCCAATCCGGCTCCACCAAGTCCAGCCCAGCTTCGTGCTATCCTCCATCATGACACCCTCATATCATTATCCTTGAAAAATAATATCAGATATCCTTCTACCTATTTTAATATTTATTGGAAATTTCTGTTGATTTTAATCCTATAGGAATAACCTAATTTTCCTACATTTAATTTCTAGCCATTGATTTTCCCTAATTACATCCTAGCCATCCAATTCCCTCCATCCCATTAGCAGCCATAGGCCGGCCCTAACTTTGAGAGGACCACCTTTTTCTCTCTCTCCCTCTCACATGTATTATTATTACTCTTTCTCTCTCTCTTTCTAAACAATTCTTTTTTTTACACACAACTCACCACCACCTTCCACCGCGCGTTCGCTGCGCGAGCTGTCGCCCTGCCGTACTGGCCGTGCACCGCACGACCGTCGGCCTCGCCAGGCGTGCCACCCCGCGCTCGGCTGCGCACGGCAGCAGCGCATCAGCAGCTGCGGCAGCAAGTGCGGCCAGGCCGCGCGCGCGCCGTCGCCGGCCACCGTGGCTCCGGCGACCCCCCCACCCACGGGTGCACCCCACTCTGGCGAGCAGCCCCCTGACGGCCACCGTCCTCCGGAACGCGCCGTCGAGGCGATTCGTGCGTTTTACACGACGTCCCGTCGTGACGAGCTCGGGAACGAGGCTGAAATCGCGTTCCGTCGCAGCAACTTCACGCGTATTTTTTCGGAAATCCGACCGTTGGATCGGCAATTTCTTCGCTCCGTCATAATCTCGGTATATCCACCTTCACCCCTGTCAATGTTCATCCGTTAATTTTATCGTTTGATATATCAAAACCGGCCACCAAATTGACCATTTAAATTGTATTAAATTTGGACAGTTTCGCGGGGCCAACTTGGTCAGCTTGTATCTCCTCCACCGCAGCTCCTTTTGGCATGCTACCAGTTCCTGTGAAAATCTGGTATAACCCTCTTGCTACCCCTCTAGTTTTGTTTCATTGTGAGCTTGTTTGATTGGTTGAATTCGACGCCAAAGTTGGCCGTCCGAATTCGTAATTTCCAAATTGTAAAATTCCATTTTTGAACGCGGGACTCCAGATTTCATTTCTGACACCACCATTAGACTTGTGGCGTCGTTCTGGCATATTTTCATATAAAATTTGTTAGATTTGGAGAACGTGGGCCCTGGCACGTTTTTCGGTACAAAATAGGTCACACATTCTGGATCAACGGGACTTTTTGATGCTGGCTCATCGGAATCCAATTCCGGATATACCGTTGAGTTCGTATCGTCATTCTGGACTCGTTGACATATAATTTGCTAGGTTTTGGTGGACATTGGATCCGGTACGCATTTCGGTGCAAGTCGGATACCAATATCCGGGTCAACGGGTCATTTTGAGATCGGCTCATCGAAATCCAATTCCGGAGATACCATTGAGTTCGTATCATCATTCTGGACTCGTTGACAGGTAGTTTGCTGAGTTTTGAGAACATTGGCTCCGGTACGCATTTCCGTGCAAACCGAAATTCTAAGTTCTGGTCAACGGACCAAATTGAGATCGGGTCAACGGAATCCAATTCTGGAGATACCGTTGGGTTCGTATCGTCATTCTGGTTTCGTGGACATATAATTTGTTATATTTTATAGACTTGTTTTCTTGCACGTTTTTCGGTGCAAAACGGCTCCGACACGGACACCGTTTTGACCCGAAATTACCTTTTTGCCCTTGTGTCCAAATTGGACCGTTGGATAGGCTATCCTAGCTAATTTGACCATTCTGGACACGTTGGCGATGTTTATTTCATCGTCCGACAATGTTTGTTGATAATTTCTCTGAGTTTAACCTTTTTATAATTTACTAATAATTAATTCTTATAATGTTTGTATTTCGGGATTAGTACAACGAAACTGAGATCAGTCAATTCCAGTGATCTCACATCGCTGAAATTGACAAGTTGGACACGTGGATCACTATAATAAGATTATCAACTTTACCATTGATCATCTCATCTCGACTTGCGTGTCGTAAGTTTCGACGTACGAATAACGAAGTACACTTTATATCTTTAATAATTAGACTAGAATTGACCATGATTGACCAAAGTTGACCAGTTGACCCAAAGTCAACTGTAAGTCAACACTTGACCTAGTTTGACTAGATTATTGGCCGGAGTCGACCTAGAGTTGTTTTGACTTAGAAGAACCTAGGATAATGTAGATTGATTATAGAGATTCATTTATTACAACTTGAACACCTTGTAACCTGTGTTGCTTTAAATAGGACTCTGTGGCTTCAGTTGGACCCCTTATACTTATCATCTGTTCAGATTATCAGACGAGTACATTCTCTGATCATTTCATATCATGCTTATAATTATATTCCTGCTTTAGATTACCTTGATGCTGTCACGATATTATCACGGATTAGTACTATACGGATCTCTTCATGCGATGTTATCCCCCTGGGGAGCATCGGGTACATTGTGTCATGTGCGTTTCACTTTCATCATGTACTCTTGTGCTTTCATTATACATGTACACTCCGGTGAATCTTGTACTCTCATGTTCACGGAGCCTTCATGTATACTATCATGTGCACCCTTTCAAGGGCCCCATGTGATATCATGTACAATAACATAACCTGTTTAGATCCTTGTGTATTGATTGGGGAAACGGAGGAGTGCTAGTAGTCATGTGAACAATTTCATAGTAGTGTAGATCATGTACAACTCTTTAGTGTAGATCATGTACAAATCTGTCCTGTTCACATGTGCTATCATGTATTCTACATGCCACTGTTAGTTCTCTATTTATAGTAGATATTTCTATTACAGTTCTCTCTCTGTCTACATACTGTATTTCTTCAGATTATGTATCTTACTTTACTGCATGATTATATTTTCTAACCTGCTATGATTTGTTGAGATGTATTGTGCTCGCTCCTGTCCTGACTGGACCTGTTGATAAATTTTACAGATAGCCTGGGATTGCCTGCTAGCCTAGAGGAGACACATTAGAGGTTGTTTAGGTAGTTTTTCCATTGTCTGGAGTTGTATTATTTTATGGATTACTGTATTTGAGTTTTGAGATGTATTTCTGGGTTTATGTACCTTAGACACTTAGACTTCTATCTCCTGTATCTCTTTTGAATTTCATGTTTTATCTATCCTTATCATGCTCTACCTTAGATGTGATTGAGACTGTATCTTCTATGTCACCCCCATTCGGAGAGTATAAACTGCTTAGCATTATATTGTTAGATGTTGTGACCTAGGACAGCGTTCTACCGCCGACACTGCGGCGTAGGCTGGGCGTTGTTACGTTCTCGTACCCTAACAGTGGGTGCGGATCGTGACAGAAACTTGAACTATTTATGTTTTCTTGAAATCATTATCCTCTACTTATTTGTTAACTACCTTGATTAATGATGCTAATATAGCCTAGTATTTTCAAGCTAATTCTTTATCGAGCTTGATCAAGGCATATGCTATTGAGCGACCGCTCACTAACATATCGTCTAATCAGAACTGGCGCATGATGGACTGATCAACCGAGTGCACTTTGGTTTGCTTTTGTCTATCGTTCTACGTGGATGGGGACATAGCTAAACTTGCGCTCTAGAGTCTCATCCGTGACTGCCTTGGCAATTCATCTTTGAATTTTTCAGTCGCCTTTGAACCACGTAATTGTATCCAATATATCTTCTTCAAACTCTATATTGCTTTCGCCTTCACCTATTTTAGAAGGACGAAGGCGCTTGTACTTGAAATTCCTCTAACTGTCATATCACTTATGACCATTACCACTCAATATTACTATATCTTCTTCTTAAACTACTCGTCCTTCTTCTCGGCCCTATATTTACTATCATGACCTTCTAATCGCTTAATTTAGACGTGAACCTAATCGTTCTCTTAATCGTGCCCCCAACCTACTCTCAAAGAACCATGTCTTTAAGTTCTCAAATTTATTTCTCTTGATACCATGCTATTCTTTATTGCATGATAATCTTGATTAACTTTAACCCTTAACCTTTTAATTGTTGCTTTAAGCTCATGACCCTCATTCCTTATACAAAACCCTATCCGTAATATTGTTTCTATGACCTAAGCTACGACTTACTAATTGCATGTTTATGTTGAACATTATTTCTTGCCTCGCCCAATAACTTGATCCTATTTCCTTATCGATACCCCTTGTGACTTCTCACCCCTACTAATTCCTAAATTTCGAGAACAAAATTCTTTTAAGTTGGGTAGGATGTAAAACCCCTAAATTTCTACTATATTTTTAGTACTGATTTTTTTTCTTCTTTTTCTTTCCTGTATTTGTACGTCGCGTAGTCGTATTGTACGTCGCGCGGGAATTTGCGTTCTTCGTATTTACTCGTCGAGTATGAATATGTGCGAGGTACATATTTTTAGAAAAATGGTTTTTGACTTTATTATCGGCGATAGTTACAAAATAATTTATATATAATAATTATTTTAGCTATCGTACAAAAATTTCCAAGTTCATTATTTTATTTATAAAAAAGCCTTTCATTTATACAGTTATAATAATAAATAATATTCTTATAAAATGGTATACTAGAAAAGCATATTTATGTAAATATTTTATTTGCATACGAATTTAATTCATGTATATAAATTAATTTTCGAAATTTATTTATTATCATTATTTTATTATTTCGAAAAATATATTTTAAATGTTTGATTTAATATTTAATTAAATATGTTGATTTAAATTTGGAAAAAGATTTTAATGACTTTATTTTAAATTAAAGAGAAAATTATCTAGATTTAATCTCATTGATTTTTGCTAAAGTTTGTATCTATCTAAATTTAAACTTGATTTAGAAATTATTTAGCTAATTTTAATTTGATATGATATTATCTAATGGGGGATTTAAATGAATCCAAACCCTTATCTATCTAGGAGTCCACCTCCGATATAAGGAGAGGCTCCTTCACTTGTTTTCCATAAAATTCCAACTCCAAATTCCACAACTCAAGTTTGTGCATCGTGTCCGTGTACCCTTCCCATCCACTATATTTTATTTCTAATACAAATACAGAAATTCTCTCCGTGTCCGACATGCCGGACACTCTGCCTCGTGTCTTACAGGACACGACACAGCCCTCTCCCCCGTCGTTTCTTCCATCGCAACCACCGGCTGGCTTCGACCTTCCCCATACCATTTCCCCTGGCCGTCGACCCCAAGCCTCGCCCCAAGCTGGCAGCACCCACGCCCTGCAACCTCCTCACAGCCTATCAACACCACCAGCGACATCGTCGCCCACGCCTCTTCAATGTCGTCTTCCTTCTTCTCACCGTCTCCATCCAAACACCATCCTGACCACAAACCACCACCATCATCGCCACCAACAGCCCTATCCCGTCGGTTAACCCCGGCCGACCTTGCCATGGCACCCCCACCAAATCAAGAAGTAAATCAAACACACATCACCCCCACCTACATCGTGGCCGGAGCTCCTTCCAGTGCCGTCGGCGAGGCCCGACTTGCGACGCCTTGTCCTCTTTGTTGCGCCACCGCACCGAGCAAATCCCTACACCGTCTCTGGCCAGCCTCGACGCACCCTCACCTTCGTACGCGGTTGTTTGCCATTGATTGTAAAAGAACAGAACAATTATCGGAGGACTGAACTTAGACTCACAATACAAACTCGCTCGTACAAAGAAAGCCTAGGAACGAAAACCTAGGTACAGCAGACTAAGTACGATTGTTTATTTTTGATTCTGGGGGGTGACGATAGAGGCTCGGGAAAGCGACGGCCGCTCTGCCTTACTCCTTGGACGATCAGTATGCAGCCTTGGCTCGGGGAAGATCTGCTTGGCGTTGACGAAGAAAGGCTCTTCTTACTCTCCTCGGGTTGCTCTCCTGGCTTCTCTCTCTCTGTGAGTATCAAGAAGAAAGGGGGGAGCTCTCTCTGTGTAGATCTCTCTCTTCTTATTTTTTTATTCTTTTGTTGCCGACCTCTCTCTCTCTCTCTTTTTTTTTGCATGGGGAGGATGCTGGCTATTTATAGGAGTGGGGTGTGATCATTAGGGTTTGCTGATGATTATCTGTTTGGAATGTCGGCGCTTCCTTCATTCTATCTGAGCCCTTGATCCTGATCATAATGAATCTCGACCACTAATGCTGATAGCACCAAATCTTATGAGCAGTTAATGCTGACCGCTTTAAATCCTCGTGATTGATTATGCCAATATTTGATTGCTCGCCACGTGTCCTATTGGCTTAATGATAAATGATATGACCTGATCTCGGCAATTATGATACTGATGTCAAATATTCTCGTTGGGATTCTGTTGAATCTTCAGTGCCACGTGTTTTAATTGAAGGTCCTGCCAGGGCCGCATAGGGTGACCAACACTTGAACCGCAGGGAGATACTCTTCGTGAACCGCAGGAGTCAATGCCTTATCGAGCCGCAGGGGACGAACTTTTCGTAAGCCGCATATTCGTAGTCTTTGTGAGCTGCAGGGGACGATCTCTCCATGAGCCGCATATGCATAGTTTCTGTGGGCCGCATGAGTTAACATGGTATTGAGCCGCATAGACCGGGCTATGGGTGGACCGCATATGGCGGATTCCTATTAATCATATTAGAGTGATTCCTCAATGAGCCGCATGAAGCTGTTCTCTACCCGAACCGCATGAGACTTTTGCCACGTGGCAATCTAGGATTTCTGACAGATCGGGTCAGAGATTGTCTTCTTTTCCCGAGGAGTCTGTCATTATGGCAGAGCCATTATGACACTTTATGTCAGAGACGTCGCAGCCGTCGAGTCGTGTTAGAGCATTAAATGAGGCCATTACTCCAGTAGCCAGCTGTGGGGGGTTACACGTGGCGTCAATTGAGCCGCATGTTCCTGCTGAACCGCATATATCCCCGAACCGCATGAGTCTGAGGGTCTTCTTTCGGGCCGCATGGGGCAACTCCAGTATGAGCCGCATAGGCTTGCTACCCAAAGCCGCATGGGCTATCTATACTTTTATTCTAATATTTTCCATGCTTCTACAGGACCCCCTTCAAAGTTTTCAATTTGTAAAATTGAAACACTTTGAATAAGAAGCATGGCCCCGTTCATGCTGCATAGGATGTTCTGTTTACCTGAGCTTCCTGGCCGCATTAGCATCTCGGCCGCATAGATCCTTCTGGCCGCATAGGCTCTTTGCCACGCGTCCTGACCTCGTGAGCAAATCTTCATTAATTGCCTTCGATTTGATTTAACGCCGCCTTTTGGGGGAGGATCCCAAGGGTCGGTTTTGCTTTGACCGAAGCGTTCTCGCCTTTATTTTTGGAGGCGACGCGTAATCCGAGGCGTCTTTCTACTTTATGGATCGCCTATAAATAGGAGTCTTTCTGCTCTTGGGGATTTCTTTATCTCCTTTCTTTGCTTGAATTCCCTGTTGTCAGTTTTGCTCTTCGTCGTCCTTCTTCATCTATCGACCATGGCTCCTAAGAGATCTGCTGCATCGAAGGCCGCGAAGGGCAAGGCAGTTGCTGCGGCGGCGACTGCAGCGACGAATGTAGTCGCTCCTCCGTCGGCTGCTGTGGGCGTTGTCCATCCTGATGTTCACCCGCCCATCGCTGGTAAGGGGGTCACTCCGAAAAAAAAACCCTAACTGCTGCCATGGCTCTGTTGCATACTTTATGCACAAGCCACATATACGAGATGTATCGATGTGACCGCATAGGCACTTCGCCCATTATGGCCGCATGAGTTTGTCATATTCGATCAGTGCCGCATGTGTGTTTTCGACTTGGGCCGCATAAGCGTTGCTCACTTTTGAACCGCATGAACTTGATGGTTTGTAGCCGCAGTGGTTTATATGAGTCGGGCTTAGCCGCATGAATTTATAAGCCCTTCTGAATCTGAGTTGTACGGATTTGGTTAATTCAGAGCCGTATGGGGCTATGACGCGCAGAGCCGCATGGACCTATCTGCTGATGAGCCGCATGAGGCCGTGGCAACCTTAGCCGCATAGACTTCAGTAATCTTTTCTAATACTTCTGTCTTCTTTGTTTGTCTTCTGACCTTGTTTCTTTTGCCTGTCTTCAGTGACTCTGCCCGTGAATCCTGCGGGGGAACTTTTGGTTGGTTCAAATCAATTCGCTTTGGGTGTGCGTCTTGACGACCTTCGTTCCATGATGAACACTGGGAGGCTGGATGGGAAATACCTGAAGCCTCTATTCCTCTTTGGAGATGCTCTAATCATAGGGAACTCTCGAGCGTTAGAGATTTCCGAGAACTGGGATTTCTCTTTGGACGGGGAGTCAATCCATATTCTTTTTATGGAACGCCATTATCCCTTATCGTGGTTCAACATGGTGCTGTTGAACAGGAAGATGGTGTGCAACTTAACCCCTACTCAATCGGGGATGTTGATGGGCGACATCCATTATAATCCGAATATGCGGTCAGCGTACCCAGGTAAGGATCCCGTCCCTCGGTATATGATGGGTCTGGCCCCGGGCTCCTTCATGAATGAATACGGTCCCAACTTCTCATTTGCTCAGGCTGACACCTTCTTGAATCGGCTTGTCCGTAAGAAGTCCTATCATGTTGGTAGGATAGCGTTGCCGAACTGGATAAACCCTACTTCTGCGTGGGTCCAGTTGACCACCTGGGTCCTGCAGACCTACGGAACACTCTTGCGGGAGGTGGGACTTTATCATGCTGTTCGAGGGACTTGTCACGGGCTCCCTATTAACAAGCCGCTGTTCATGGCGCTCTTGGAGATGTATAGCCAGCGAACGGGGACATTCTTCTCACCAGTAGGGGAGCTGGGGCTTGCTCTTCACGAGATGTATACTGTCTCTAAACTCCCCTGGGGAAATGAGCCTTTCGAGGTGTACACCCCTTCGAATGATGAGTTTGAGGACTTGAACCGACGATTCCCAGGTTTTGTTGCAGTATACCGGGAGTTGCTGTGCCACCATAGTGCTTGTCACCAGATGGCTATAAAGACAGCGGATAGCTCCGAAGGGACCGCTCCCCACACCACATCATGGATTAATTACCTTTTCAAAGTTGGCCCTTCTGGCGAAGTTACTCCTCGAACCCCTAGAACGCACGAGGAGGTGAAGGATTTGATGTCAGGCGTCAAGAAGTCGCGGTCCAGGAGCGACATATTTGGGAGTCAATCTGACTCTCTCAGCTACTTTTACTATGGGACCACGCAGATGTCAGAGAAGGCGCTTTTGGCTGGCTTTTTAATGATATGGCTACGGAATTGCGTCGTCTCGGGAGGAGCAGGTTCTATCGAGAGGATCGGTCGCCATTTTATTCTTCCTGCCGTTAAACTGGTGTTCGGAGTTAGGCTGGCCCTTCTTCCCGCCATGGTGTGCAGCATCCACCACGGTCTTCGAACCTTCTCATCCAAAGTTGTTGCTCGTAAGAAAACCTTGGATTTTGAGCGCGTAGAATTGCCTTTCCATTACTTGATGGGGTGGTTGGCGATGCACTACAAGTCTTTGCTGGGACCCGGGATAGCAGAAGATGCTACGGATGAAGATGCTTTCCTCTTCAAATGCCATCGCCAGTCTTGGGAATACAATACTATGCCGGCTTGTCGGAGGGCGCTGGCGAGGGTAGATGGGTGTCACCTTTTTGTGTCCGTTCCTCCTTTTTCTGATGAAGATGTGAGTAAGGTACACCTTGATGGTACTGGACCTCCTCACTTTCTATCTCCGGATATGCTCACCTGGTTGCGTAACATCCGTCATGCTCATTTGGTTTATCGCAACCGCGATAGGGTGTACCTGGAGCCTTACCTACCTAGTAGGTTTTCTCGGCAGTTCGGTTATAGCCAGTTATTCCTTGATCATCCCAATCCTGGTTTGGGCTTCGAAGGTAGCGTTCTTGATGGCGTCAGGGCGTGGAATTATTATGATGCTTATCATACTCGAGCCAGCTTCTCGGTCCCTGATGCTCAGGCGCCAAGGGAAATTTTATACGTGGCTGCTTTGTATCATGTCATGGCGAACAAGCCTCCTATCAATTTCGATCCGAGTACCAGTTTTATCGTGGGTACAGGCTTAGAGGAGAAGCCAAAGGGGGCTAAGGCTAGAAAGCAACTAGCGCTTCAGACTCCTCTCCCTGAATCAGAACCTTCCGAATCGGCTGGAGAGGAAGGTGACAGCGAAGATTCTCTTTTTGATGGAGGCGAAGAAGTAGCAGATCAACTGCTTCCCATCCCTGATGAACCGGCGGAGGGCCCATTGCTTTCTACAGAAGGTGGAAGAGTGAGGGAAGAACAGCTTCCGGCTGTGTCTAGTTCCTCACGTAAGCGAGTCAGACACGAATCTTCTGGCAGTGGTGCGACCTTTTCCGTGAAGAGAGCTGCCGTTAAATCTCGTGGATTGCTTATTACCGAAAGGGATGACGGTACCGATGCTACTCCGAAGGTAAGGCTAAATTGGATTTGTTTCTTTGTTGTAATTCCCTTTCCTCTCGCAGATATGATTTAATCACTTTTCTTTGTAGGCGTCCGACGGACCGGGGTCTTCTGAACCATCTACTGCCTCCGAGGTTGATCCCGCCCTCGCTGTCTTAATCAACGATATGTGCGCCGCAGTCCTTTCTGCTGGGGCTCTCCCGGAGGCGGCTGGAAGTTCTCGGGTTGCTGAAGCATCAGCTCGGGGGAACAAAGGTTCCTCTGGGCCCGCCCCTGCGGTCGTTGAGCTTCGGCGAGATGACACCGTTCTCAGTACCTCTTCTCCCGGGGACGACCCTCTGATTCCTGATTCGGAGGTTATTGGTGAGGAGGCTGTGGTGGCTGTAAACGAACCTCAGCCTCCGTACTCCTCCATTGGTAAGATAGGCCATATATTGACTACCGAAGGGGCTTATTCGCTCTATCAACATATCCTTCGGGTCAAGTCGATTCATGGTTGCCTTGGCCCTGCAGGTCCTGACCTTTTACCTCCCGCCGCGGATGTTCTCAGGGAGAGTTCGGTTGGCCATCATCCGGACGAAAGGAATGTTTCTTCTCCTCTCTCTCATGTTGAAGAGCCTCCTGCCGTCTCCGGGCAGACGGGGAGGGAGTTGGCAATGGTTTCCGCCTCGTCTTCCGCTGTTGACACGGCTCCGGAAGTCGACTTCTCGACCTAGTCGAGCATCCAAATCCTGCGGGCTGCTGAAGAGGAGTTGGCCGCTGTTCAAGCGTCTTTCCATGCGGAGTTGGTTTCTCTGGTGGCAGGAGCGGCAGACTCCGTCGCGTCTTCTTCCGTGCTACCAGCCACACTCCCGCTGACACCGGTTTCCTCGGAGGCTCTGGATGAGGTGACGCAGGATGTGGTTGACAGCTTTTATCGCCACTTAGGGAGGGGTATAAACGCTGCCGTGGACCGGGGGGTCCCTTTTTCTCTGTCTCTACGGGGAGCTCGGGGTCAAATTGACACTCTGAAGGGTCTTCCTGGCGGGCTGGGGTTAGCAGCGTTCCTGGAGCCTAAGCTGACAGAGGCTGACCAGCTTGTGACCCAACTGCTGGCAGTACGGCAGGCTAGTTTGCCTGCCGCGATCGAACGAGAGCGGGGCTTCCTGGTTGCGGCTCGGGACAGGATCAAGCTCGCTCGAGAAACTGCCGGGCCGGCTGTGCAGGGGGATCTTAACAAGTTTTTTGCCTCCTATGACCGGCTGGGTCGTCGGAGTCAGGCTTGTAGGGCCCGGGAAGAGTCTGCCTCTCGTAGAATAGCTGACACGAAGGAGCGGATTCTCGCGCTCCAGGAGGAGTTAGCCTTCTTAGAGTCAGAGCGGGAGGCTGCTCATGCAGAACAGGAGTCGATTGCTCGGGAGGCCGAGCGGATTTCTCGAACCTCTGCCAACCTGGAGCGTTCTTTTAAGAAGTTCGAGGACAACTGGCAGGCCCACGTTCATCTGGAGGACCCGGCGGTGTTGAACCAGGAAGCTGAGCGTCGAGCCAAACAGAGGTTTGAGCGGTCGGTCGCCTTGATAAAGGACCGCCTCACGGTGTTATGTGCCCCGGAACAGTGATCCGCCCTCTGTCTTCTTCTGCTTCTTTTTTTTTTCATATGTGTATATTTTTATTTGCAAGGGATGTTATCCCCAATGATGTAGCCCTTTGATTTTTGGATAAATGAGCATGTTTCAACTCATCTTTTCTTTCTTGTATCGGCGTTCATGGAATCGGACTTGCTGGGGGATTATTTGTGGACCTGTTACCCTAGGCATACCTTGGTTTTAGGTACGGATAACAAGTTTGATCAGGATGTCCGGGACAGCCATGACAAAATGGTCATGGATGTTCTCGGTACTGGGGAAAGGAATGCCGTAGAGCAGCCGGGCTCCCGGGGCATGGTAAGATGGTGGATTTATGCCAAGAAGCTTAGCAAGGGATATTTGTGGACCTGTTACCCTAGGCGTACCTTGGTTTTAGGTACGGATAACAAGTTGGAAGGAAGCCAGTCATATTTGCTGCGAGGTTACGAGGACGTAGCAAACATGAGGGTTTTACCGTGGAATCTTCCTACTCAGAGGTAATGAGAACATGGTAGGGGAAGACTTCACAGAAGACTTTTCTATAATCAATAGTGGTCAACAGAGGACGTTTGTGGTCAACAGAGGACATTTGTGGTCAACAGAGGACATTTGTGGTCAACAGAGGACGTTTGTGGTCAACAGAGGACATTTGTGGTCAACAGAGGACATTTGTGGTCAACAGAGGACATTTGTGGACCTATTATCCTTGTCGCACCCCGGTTGTGGGTACAGACAATAGGTTGAAAGGGAACCAACATACTTGCTCAGAGGTAATGTGGACATGGCAAATATGGTGATTTCTTCGACGGAGCCTTCCCACTCAGAGGTAATGAGGACATGGCAGGAGTGGGCCCAATGAAGAAGGGGTGCATAAAATTACTCAGAGGTAGGAGGACATGGAAGTTCTATGCGAGGGGGCAGTTTGTTTTTGGTGGAAGTGAAAACGACTCAGAGGTAATGAGGACATGGTCGTTTCGGAGATTAGTGGATCGATTACCCTTTTTGTGCACTGGGAGCACGGGTAGTGGATCATGAGGGAGGATCTCTTTCAGGAAGAAAGTTCAGAGGTATGATTATACGTGACTTACTATCTGAGAGAGTGACCGGAATGTAAGTACATAATTTGGATTTTCTAGAATATTGAGGAAATGAGAGTTCAGTGGCACTAGCGGGTGCATGGCTCGGTAATCTGAAATGTTGTGGATGTGGGTTCAGTGGTATCAATGGATACATGACTCGATAATTTGGAAAATGGTGGGTGCGAGTTCAGGGGTACTAATAGGGTACATGACTCGATAACTTGGAGAATGTTGTCTAAACATAGTATTTCTTCAGAAACTTGCCGTTGACGGGCAACATAAGCAAGTCCCCATTCTGCTTGGCGAGGCGGTAGGCGCCGTTGGAGAACACGGTCTCGATGACAAATGGACCTTCCCATTTTGGCTGGAACTTGCCTGCGGTTTTGTGAGTCATGACCATTGGTCTCCGAACTGCCAAAACGAGATCGCCCACTTGGAATGTTCTGATTTTGACCTTCTTGTTGAAGGCTCCTGAGATACGTGCTTGGTATAGCTCGATCCTTTGCTGGGCTAGTAGGCGCTTTTCGTCTAAGGCCTCCAACTCTTGTAATCGACGTCGATAGTTATCATCCGTTGTCAATTGATAAGTGAGGGCGACGCGGAGTGAGGGAATCTGAGTTTCCAGTGGGAGGACTGCCTCACTCCCGTATACTAAAGAGAATGGTGTATTCCCAGTAGCTGTTCGAACTGTGGTGCGATAAGCCCATAAGCATTCGCCGAGCTTCTCGTTCCAGTCGCGTTTGCTGGAGGAGACAAACTTCTTGAGGAGTTTGATGATTGTTTTATTGAATGCCTCTGCCAACCCGTTTGCTGCTGGGTTATATGGTGTCGAAGCGACATTCTGAATGCGGTGCTTATCGCAGAATCGGTAGAATGCATGGCTTATAAACTGTGGACCATTATCATGGATGATCCTTCGCGGTAGTCCGAAGCGGTAGATGACGTGATGCTTAAGGAAGCTGATCACGTTTGAAGTCTTAACTTCTGCGAGTGGGACGGCTTCCGACCATTTGGAGAAGTAATCGGTGATCGCAAGTATGAAGCGATGTCCTCGGGAGGAAGGTGGGGTGATTGGACCAATGATATCCATTCCCCATGCTTCGAATGGCCAGGATGCCACCGTTGGATGTAGAAACTCGGAGGGTTGGTGAATGAAGTCTGCGTGGACTTGGCAAGCCTTGCATTTTCTGGCATAGTCTATTGCGTCTGCCACCATCGTGGGCCAGTAGTAGCCCATACGGCGAAGGCGGTCCTGTAGCTTAGGGCCAGGCTGATGGGCCCCACAGACACCATCGTAAGCTTCTCGTACAGCTTCTTTGGCTTCTGCGTTTGACAAGCACCGGAGTAATAATCCGTCGTAGGATCGTCGGTACAGCATTTTTGTCTCTGTGTCGTAGAAGAATCTGAGAGAACGCCGTCTGATGGAGGTGGCTTCCCTTGGGTTCTCCGGGAGGATGTCGTATACGACGAAGTCAATGAACGGCTGTCTCCAGTCTGGTGTTTCGTCGACCGTCCGGGCGGAATAGCTCGCCACGAATTGAATATTGTTCTTGGGACAGACCAGTTCGTGGCCTATCACCTCAACCGAGTGATACGCTTGGTTCGGCACTGCTAAGGAAGCGGCAAGGCCTGCTAGGGCATCGGCTTCGATATTTTGAAGTCTGGGGACGTGTTCGATGAAGAATCCCTCGAATGAGGAGATAATATTGATTGCTATTTGGTGGTAGGGGATCATGTCTTCATGGCGGACTTCGTACGACCCCCGAATCTGATTGACGATTAATTGTGAATCGCCGTATGCTTCGAGATATTCTACACCCAGCTCCTTTGCGAGTTGGAGGCCAATGACCAAAGCGTTGTACTCGGCCACATTGTTGGAACAGGGTTCCGTGAGAGAGTAGGCGCGATTGATCACTAGCCCGGTAGGAGAGATCAATACTACTCCGACCCCGACGATGATATTTCCCTTGGGTCCGGTTCTTGAGGCGCCATCGAAGAACATTCGCCATATGTTATCGTGAGTGGCTGTATTCGAATCGGCGACCTCGTCTGGGATCTCTTCATAGATTCTGGATGACTCCGATCCTGGGTGGGCTGCCAAAAAGTCTGCTAGGGCTTGACCCTTGACAGCCTTCTGTGGGACGAAGATCATATGATATGGGGATAGCAGTATTGCCCAGGTAGCGAGGCGAGAGCTGAGCGCCCCTGGTTTAGTCATGAGGACCCTGAGGGGATTTACCCGTGAGATCACATGTATGGTTTGTCCTGTAACATAGTGCCGCGTCTTTTGAATAGCGAACACCAAGGCGAGGCATTCTTTCTCTACGGCAGTGTATCGGTGTTCGGGCCCGACCATCATTTGGCTGAGGTAGTATATGGCCTGTTCGTGTTCTGCATCGTTATTTTGTGCCAGCAGGGCACCGAGGGAGTGTTCCATTGCTCGTACATAGAGCAAGAATGGTTTTCCAGGGACCGGGGCCACCAGGACTGGAGGATTTGACAAATATTCTTTGATGTCGTCGAAAGCGCGTTGGCATTCTTCGTCCCATGCGAATGAGACTCCCTTCTTCATGAGGTGTGTGAACGGCCGACATCGTCCGGAGAGATTGGAAATGAACCTTCTGATATAGGCTAGCCTCCCTTGGAGGCCTCTAAGTTCGCGGAGATTTTTCGGGGGACCCATCTCCATTATTGCCTTGGTTTTCTCAGGGTCTACATGGATACCCCGTGCAGTGATGATGAAACCTAAGAACTTCCCGCTGGATACGCCCAAAAATGACTTTGTAGGGTTCATCTTTAGGTTGTGGGCTCGCATCATGTCGAATACCGTCTTTAGATCTTGCAGATGATCCTCCTTGCGGCGACTCTTGACAGCGATGTCGTCGACGTAGCATTCCACTGTTTTGTGCAAATGTTCTCTGAAAATGATACTCATAGCCCGCTGATATGTGGCACCAGTATTCTTTAGACCGAATGGCATGACTGTGTAACAGTATGTGCCGATCGGTGTTCTAAATGATGTGTGCTTCTCATCGTCGGGGGACATCTTGATTTGATTGTATCTCGAGAATCCATCCATGAATGACATACGTTCGAAGCCGCATGTGTTGTCAATCATGATGTCCGTGATCGGGAGGGGAAATTCGTCTTTCGGACATGCCTCATTTAGATTACGGAAGTCGATGCAGATTCGGATCTTTCTGTTCTTCTTAAGGACCGGGACTATATTGGCGACCCAGTCAGGGTGTTGCTCCTCACGGATGAAGCCGCTGGCTATCAGTTTGTTGACTTCGGCTTCGATCGCGTCCATGACGCCCGGGCGGAAGCGTCGTTGCTGCTGCTTGACTGGCTTTGCATCCGGCCGTATATTGAGTTTATGGAGAGCAATGTCGGGATCAAATCCCGGCATGTCTTCGTAACTCCATGCAAATACGTCAATGTATTCTCGGATGAGTTCCAGCAGTGATTCTCGTTCCTTGTCTGTTAGGCTTTTACTGACAAAGATTGGCTTTGGAGAGGATTCGGTGCCGAGGTTGACCTGCATAACTTCGTCCTCCGTAGGAGGTTCTCTTAGCTCGAACCGCTTTTTCCATTGTGCGTCTAACTGTTGGGCCCACGGCTCAAGCTCGAGGATTTCAGGAATGTCCTCGTCTTCTTCGTAAGCGTCGGCAAATGCTATGTTGACTGATAGGACTTGTCTGAATATGTCCCCAATGCTTGTGTCTGGGTCGGAAGTTGGTGACCCGGTTGAGTATGACTGCCAGTCGTATTCTTTATCTGAGCTTTCAGGGGTCGTAGTTGGCGTTACATACCCTAAACCGCATCGGGTTTTGTTATAGTAGTTCCGTGGTTTGCCCGCCGGGGCTGGCGTCTTCAAAGGTAATCGTCGTCCAGTGCCGTAGTTTAGTCCTGGCGTTGTCTCTAGATCATACCCCTGTTTCTACATGAGATATTTGGATTGAGGGCTATAGAGATACAGAGGCAGTCTTCCGTTATCTGACCCGAAGTCGACTTCTTCCATGGCGAGGGGATGCGGGTTGTTCGTCCGGCCGAAGATGATTGGGTGGTCCCCTCCTTCGATTATTCGGTAAGCGTCTTCTACTGGAGTAAGTTGGATAGCGGTGTACACATTTGTCACCTGTGTATGTAGGTGAGTGCCTATACCGTGGTCCATAGCATACATTGTACATAGCTTGTTGAGTTCGATGTAATTCAAAGATAGCCCTTTATTGATAAAATAAGGTATCTTCTCGAGAGGGATTACATCATCCGCGGAAGGGGTATCGGATTGGGCAGCCACATACTTGGCTAATTCTGGTTCTTCTTCGGCCACCCCCTGTATAAATGAAGACTGGGAGAGCGACCTAGTCAGCTTGATCTTCAGGGGCTCGATCGGGGGAGCAGGTCGTGGAGTTGTTGGTGGACTAGCAACCCCCAGCTTGGCATCTGACGTGGGGCGAGGAGTGGCTGGTTCGCTGGAAGTGTCAGACCTCGCGTCGGGGTGACGGCCCTTTTTAGGAAGACGTATCGTGAGCGGTCTGTCGGAGGGATTGAGTTTCTCTGCTTGGAGCTGACCGACTCTCGGTAGTCTGATGGTAAAAGGTCCTGGTGTGGGTCTCGGCACTTGGCCAGACCTCGGCAGCCGGATCCTCATCTGCTCTTCTTGCGCCGATAGACTGATTGCGTCCTTACGCAGAGTAGCCGTAAGGGGTGCAGAACTGCCCGGTTTGTGAGCCTGGAGATGGATTGTCAGGGGTTCTTCTGATCTTGTGATTGTCTTGGTGTGAGCTTGCACATCCTCTTCGACCAGATGCTTCTTTGATTTTTCGTACAGACAGGAGTCTGAGTAATAAGATTCGACCCCCTTGAAGGGATCGATATCAGCAAACTCTGTCCTCACGAAGCCGTACTTATCGACATATTTGAAGCACTGGTGTAGCGTGGAAGGCACGATCATGTAATCGTGTATCCAAGGCCGCCCCAGAAGGATATTGTAAGAAGTGTCGGCATCTATGACGTAGCAGGTGACTTCTGATTGGAGATCACCAATCTGACATTTCAAGCGAATCTTCCCTATTGGGTAGCTCCTGCCCGAATTGAAACCGCTAATGGCGGTGCTTGTAGGCGTCAGGCGATGCATTGGAATACGAAGATGATGTAGCATACCCTTCGGAATGATGCTTATGGAGGACCCGGGATCAATGTGTATTCGGTCTACCTTTACGTCGCCGATGTATCCAGTGTAGTACAATGGGCGATCGTGCAGGTTAGTTTTGATGAGCATATCCTGCGGAGAGAAGACGATATTGGGCATTGTACCTGTACACGCACTATCTTGGAGATCTGTAGGCTGATCATCTCCCGTGAGGTTGACCTGAGCCAAGTATGCGTCGGCATTTTGGAGCGCCTCACTTAGAGCTGTGCGGACATCCTTTGAGAGTCTCAGGAGTTCGTATAAGGACAATTTGGCCGGTGTGTTAGCCAATTGCGCCAAGATGTCGAAGTTATAGGGCCTCTCCAGCCCCTGAGGTATCTCCTTTCGGAGAGATTTGTCGAAGCGAGTCTCCTTCGGCCTAGGCTTGTCGGTCGTCGAAGGCTGAGCCGGTCCCGGAGTATCAGCGTTTGTGGGCTGCTGATCATTAGTCGAATTCTCGGCCACTGGTTGGGCTTGTGCTCCAGATCGGGTAGTGACGGCTGAGACTTCCTCCTCCTCTGCCGAGGCGGTACGGCATGATCTGACCTTTCCACTTTTCTTTTTAGAAGGTAAAGTGGGCTGAGTCACCTCATGGACTAGGTCCGGATGGACCCACATGATCTCCCCTCGTGATGTGGTGAGGGGTATTAGGCCGGGAGTTTGATCACGGGCAGGCGGAAGGTTAGTGATTTCTATTGTTGCCAGAGGGATGGGCATGACACCGTCTTGAGTCTCTGTTGGAGGGAAATTGCCGAATTGTACGGACACCATGTTGGCTGCTACGGTTACCTCCTCGAAGTCGATAGCCAGAGCGTTCGAATCGATGAGGTTCTGGATATACCGTTTCAGTTGGTAGCAGTCGTGTGTAGCATGGTGGACGTAGCGGTGGTAATGGCAGAACTTTGGATTTTCCAAATCAGCAGGCCGAGGTTCCCGCCTTGGTGGAGGAAGCTGAATTCTATCTCCTTGTATAAGCATGTCCAAGATAGGCTTGACGTGGCCGTCTTCGAAAGAATAAGTGATTTGAGGCCATTGTTTGTCCGCTGGCTGTTGCTCGGGCTTCTGGGCTGTATCGGTCACCATGGCCTGCTTGCCTTTGTTGTCTCGGTTGGAGGGGCTACCCCCATTGTCGTTGCTGGCGTTGGGACGCTTCCCCTTGTTCTCTCCCTCTGAGATATGCAACCCCAGTTGGCGAGCTTTCTTCAATCGTTCCTCGGTACTTGTAGCGCTGATGATAAAGGCCTTCCAGTCCTTGAATTGACTTTCGTCCATCCAGAGACTAATTGTTGGGAGTAGTCTCTTTTGGCAAATTTCAATCAAGGAAGAGTCCGGGTTGCTAGATGGTAACTTCATTGCGGTTTGACGAAACCGCTCAATGTAATTCCTTGTCAGCTCTTTCTCTCCTTGGACGACGTCCATGAGGGTAGACATCGTGACGTCCTGCCCTACCTCATAGAACCTCTCCAAGAACAAGCGCTTGAAGCCAGCGAAGGAGTGGATGCAATTATCTGGCAGGTTGCGGTACCAATCGAAGGCGACTCCTTCCAGTGCCCTAATGAATAACCGTGTGAGGATGGCGTCATCATGGGGCAGATGATCGGTAGTGACCTCAAAGTAAGTGATGTACCGGCTTGCTGAAGTCTTACCATCATATGGGTTGATATTGAACGGCTTATATCTTGGGGAAAAGGGCACATCCCTCCATTCAGCTGAGTACGGTTGCCGTATTCTGAGGTCTTGAGAATTTTCTCGGGCGTGGAACATCGCTCGAAGCTCCTGAACCTCTCTTCTTACTTCTTGGGCCTCATCTGTCGTGGTAGGGGCCGTTATCTCGGGAGCATTATTGCCCGGGTTTGGTGCCGCTGAATTTGAATCTATGTTGTTCGTGGGACCCGTGCTTGTCTGACCAGGTGTCACTCCCTGCAGAGTAGGAAGTGCCGCTTTGATCTCATCTACAGACTTGACCAAGGCGTGCAGTGTGGCCTCCAAAGTGTCGATACGTTGGCGATCGCCGGAACCACCTTGGCTGTTGTCTGTCATGAATACCGTCCTCACGTGAGGAGTGACAGAAGGAGAGGTGGCGGACATGCCCTCCGAGTCATACTCATGCATCGAGAAATCATCGGGATATGTGGGGATGTTCTCTTCAGGTTCGGACTCGGAAGGAACAGTACCCCCAGCTTCAGAGCTTGCTTCATTTAGGACGTCCTCGAGGACGTCGGTATCTGTTGTATCCGTCGGAGGATTTGCTTCCTCCAGTCTGTCTTCTTGGAATGTCGGGTTGTCGTAGAGGTTTGGAGGAGTGCTACCCCCAGTTCCGACGACCCCCAATGACGTAGACGGCGAACTTTCTACTGTAGCAGTTTTCGTCTTTGAACGGGTGTGTTGGAATACTCCAGTAGAGGATAATCCTTTAGACGACGGCTTCTTAGCAGCAATAGTTGACACCTTTGGGCTGGAGATGCTTGTCTTCTTCCCTCTCCCCTCCACGGGGACTTTCCGTGCGGAATTGCAGGAGGCAACGGGAGGTGCCTCGTCTTCCGAGCTCGGATGTTGTAATCTTCGGAAGACGGATGGCCGGTCTTCTGTTACTGCCGTGTTGTTGCAACAGCAGTTGACGATAATCTGGGTGCAGTGACGTCCCTGTGAGGACTCTCTGCACGCTGAGGCTCCTTCTCTTTCCTTGCGTTTGTGGAGGATAGCTTCACGCAGGTCAGAGGAACCATTTTGTCCGTTTGCCGCCGGGGGCTGGACTCGAGTGGTTTTATACAACTTCCCGTCAGAGGCCCGCGTGATACTCAGCGGGACGCCCCGATAGTCAGAGGTTGGGGCAGCTGTCTGGACTTGATGAGCCCCCGCTGCCCTAGACTTTTTCTTTTTAGCACTTGTGGGTGCGTAATAGGAAGAGTCCACAATAGGTATCACAGAGTCTGGATTCTCATCCAGCGAGTGATCAGAGTTAGGACCGCATGAGAGTCGGTCGAAAACTGATCGAGAGAAGCGCGGTAGAGACGCTATGCGGCTAGCATTGGGTGCCGTGCAGGCTATCTGCATGCGACTGTCTTCTGTTGTGGGACGAGTTCTTATGCGGTTAGGAGTCACGGCCGTGCAGGCTGTCCGCATGCGGTTGGCATCTGTGGCCGCATGGGTTTTCTGCAAGCGGTTGACTTTACTAGCCGCATGAATCTCATCCATGCGGTTGGGAACTGTAGCTGCATAAGTTATGCGGCTGACAGAAGTGGCCGTATGAGTTTTCTTCGTGTGGTTGACGGTTGTGGCCGTATGGATTTTCTTTCTGCGGCTAATACCCCTCTGTGGTTCAGGTTGAGCAGAGACCCTCTTTGCCCCTGCAAGTCTAGCATCATAGTATTTTCTTCTGCCGGACTTGGGGACAGCAGAAGTGTCTGCGATCTGAAGTGGGGCCGCAGGAGAATCTTTCTCGCCGTCTTGAGCGACCGAGGGTATCCCATCGAGGGCTTGGGAAGGAGCAAATGACTTTGGCCTCCACTCTTTGCGAGCCTTCGTGGTGCGGGTGCATTTCTGGACCGGGCCAGTACTGCCTTCAGAGAGCATCTCTTCGAACGCCTGTTGGTCGAAGCGGACGACCATCTTCTGTTGTGTGGAGCCAAGTTTGGCTGCATCCGATTGCGTCACCAACTCCTCAGCCGTGGAGAAGTTAGTCCCCAGCAGAGTCGCCATCGTGTTTGCCATTGATTGTAAAAGAACAGAACAATTATCGGAGGACTGAACTTAGACTCACAATACAAACTCGCTCGTACAAAGAAAGCCTAGGGACGAAAACCTAGGTACAGCAGACTAAGTACGATTGTTTATTTTTGATTCTGGGGGGTGACGATAGAGGCTCGGGAAAGCGACGGCCGCTCTGCCTTACTCCTTGGACGATCAGTATGCAGCCTTGGCTCGGGGAAGATCTGCTTGGCGTTGACGAAGAAAGGCTCTTCTTACTCTCCTCGGGTTGCTCTCCTGGCTTCTCTCTCTCTCTCTGTGAGTATCAAGAAGAAAGGGGGGAGCTCTCTCTGTGTAGATCTCTCTCTTCTTATTTTTTTATTCTTTTGTTGCCGACCTCTCTCTCTCTCTTTTTTTTTTTGCATGGGGAGGATGCTGGCTATTTATAGGAGTGGGGTGTGATCATTAGGGTTTGCTGATGATTATCTGTTTGGAATGTCGGCGCTTCCTTCATTCTATCTGAGCCCTTGATCCTGATCATAATGAATCTCGACCACTAATGCTGATAGCACCAAATCTTATGAGCAGTTAATGCTGACCGCTTTAAATCCTCGTGATTGATTATGCCAATATTTGATTGCTCGCCACGTGTCCTATTGGCTTGATGATAAATGATATGACCTGATCTCGACAATTATGATACTGATGTCAAATATTCTCGTTGGGATTCTGTTGAATCTTCAGTGCCACGTGTTTTAATTGAAGGTCCTGCCAGGGGCGCATAGGGTGACCAACACTTGAACCGCAGGGAGATACTCTTCGTGAACCGCAGGAGTCAATGCCTTATCAAGCCGCAGGGGACGAACTTTTCGTAAGCCGCATATTCGTAGTCTTTGTGAGCTGCAGGGGACGATCTCTCCATGAGCCGCATATGCATAGTTTCTGTGGGCCGCATGAGTTAACATGGTATTGAGCCGCATAGACCGGGCTATGGGTGGACCGCATATGGCGGATTCCTGTTAATCATATTAGAGTGATTCCTCAATGAGCTGCATGAAGCTGTTCTCTACCCGAGCCGCATGAGACTTTTGCCACGTGGCAATCTAGGATTTCTGACAGATCGAGTCAGAGATTGTCTTCTTTCTCCGAGGAGTCTGTCATTATGGCAGAGCCATTATGACACTTTATGTCAGAGACGTCGCAGCCGTCGAGTCGTGTCAAAGCATTAAATGAGGCCATTACTCCAGTAGCCAGCTGTGGGGGGTCACACGTGGCGTCAATTGAGCCGCATGTTCCTGCTGAACCGCATATATCCCCGAACCGCATGAGTCTGAGGGTCTTCTTTCGGGCCGCATGGGGCAACTCCAGTATGAGCCGCATAGGCTTGCTACCCAAAGCCGCATGGGCTATCTATACTTTTATTCTAATATTTTCCATGCTTCTACAGCGGTGCCAGCCGCCGACGAGACCCCTTCGCGGTCGCTCAATCCCTTCCATCCGCTCCGGTAGAACCGCATGGTCGTCGTTCCACGCCGCGCAGACCGGAGCACCGAGATGCCCCCGCCTGGCACTACCGATCTAGCACCGCCGAACCCTCTCCGCTCCTCTGTGCGCCGCTCCGGTCTCGAGCGCCACCGCGCTCAAGGGTTTCCTCCGTCCGCCGACACCATCCGCGGCCACACCACGGCCGCTGAACCGCCGCGACCCCTCTCGACCCGAGGCACCTCACCCTCCACCGGCGACCTCCACCCATCCGACTGCTCGCTCCAACACCGATGCGCCGAGCCCTCCGTCGTCCCAGTAAGACTAGCCCTCCATCATTCCACTATGATTGAAATCATCAGTCACATATGAACTCTGATTAAAGTGAAACAAGAAGATTCTTGAAGCCAAGACAAGGATCTACAACTTTTATGTTGGGAGTTGAGAGAAATTCAGGCCACAAATTAGCCAAATAGGGCATAAACAGCCAAAAACAGCTAAAATAGGCACTATACGGCACTATGCATCTATGCGGACTGGCACTATACGGCCAGCATATGCATCCATATAGACTGGCACTATGCGGCCAGGCACTATACATCTATGCGGACTGGCACTATACGGCCCAGCACTATACATCTATGCGGACTGGCACTATGCATTTATGCGGACTGGCACTATGCATCTATGCGGACTGGCACTATACATCCATGCGGACTGGCACTATGCTGCCAGCACTATACATCCATGCGGACTGGCACTTTGCATCTATATGGACTGGCACTATACGGCCAGCATTATGCATCCATGTGGACTGGCACTATGCGGCCAGCACTATGCATCTATGCGGACTGGCACTATGCGGCCAGTACTATGCATCTATGCGGACTAGCACTATGCGGCCAGTACTATGCATCCATGCGGATTGGCACTATGCGGCTAGCACTATACATCCATACGGAATGGCACTATGCGGCCAGCACTATGCATCTATGCGGACTGGTACTATACGTCTTTGCAGACTGGCACTATTCATCGTCCCTGCCAGAACCAGGTCAGATGAACATAGAAGATGTCCAAATCTCTTTCGGCCATAACTTCTTCAAAACAATTCGAAATCTAACTTTTGTGTAGAATCAAATTCTCTACCACATGGAACAATTAGTTTTCGAAAACAAGTAAGTTTGATAGATCAAAACCAAGAAAAACCGAAAATGTTATAAACTTAGATCTACAAGAATCCACCCATGAAAATCAAAAACTCCAAGTTCTAAGGAGGCTTGTAATCATGTAATGAAGATTTTAGAACAAACAAAATAACATTTGTCCAACATTTGGCAAGATATACTTGCCTTAGCTTGGAGGAGAAAATGAAGAGGAAGAAGATGAAGAGAATGAAAATAATAGAGGAGAGAGAGAGAAGTTGGTTTTTATATAAAACCCTTCTCATCTAAAACCAACCCAAACCAAGTCATGCCAAGTTGAACCAAACCAAATTAAACCAAGTTAAAATTAAACCAAAGAAAGGCTAAGAAAGACAAGTCAAAATACGGATCACCTGACAAAGGCCAGAATCCCGTATACGTACACTGAAAATACGTATAACAGAAAACGGGAGTGACAGGCATACCGTCAGCATACAATGGTACACTGGCGATATGTCGGTGAAGGAGAAAATCTATAAGTTGGAAAAAATTTAAAATGTTCTGAAATCCAATAAAATACGAAATACAGTACAAAAGTACGTATCACTACATAAATACCGATACTGTGAGACGAGTCTCACAGCTATCATCGAGGTATGCCCATCAAGCTCAAAGGGGCAAATGGTGGTGTCAGGGATAGCATACGCCTAAGGCCAACATGGTCTATGAAGAGCATGTGCCAAAGGGTGGCACACACTAGGAGTGGCATGTGCCCAAGCAAGGCATGCGCCCAAGACTAGGTGTCTAGGGCCATGCGCCAAAAGTCATGCGTCCACGGCTATGTGCCTAGGGCATGTTGCATCATAGAGAGTCAAGGGTTTTGGGAAGGCGTGCGTCAAAAGCTATGCGCCTATGACTATGCGCCCACATGCATGCGCCTACATGCATGCGCCCACAGGGTGGAGTCAGGGTGTACTTGGAAGAAATCAAGAGACTAACTTCCAAGGCAAGGTGGGCGCATAAAGAAAGCTATGCGCCCAAGCAGAGGAGACATGGGAGACTTGGGCCCATATAGATGGCTCTGCGCCCAAGGAAGAAGTGTTGTAGACACATAACAAGCTATGCGCCCAGCACTGTTCTTCTTTCCTAAATTCGAGAACAAGTGTTCATAAACCCATGAACTTCCCAAGTCCACAAATCATTCAAAACAAATCAATATCCGGATTTTCAAAGGTCTAATTTGAGTAAAATCAAATTTTCTACAACATGGAACAATCAAAACTTGAAAATAATGAAGTTTGAGAGATCGAAACCCAAGAAAACCAAGATTTGCATAAACTTAAATCTACAAGAAATCATTCTCCAAAACCAAAATGCTAAGTACTAAATAGTCTTAGAAGTTTGTAGGGAAGACAATGGAAC
Organism: Iris pallida; assembly: GCA_029216955.1. Classification (NCBI taxonomy): domain Eukaryota; kingdom Viridiplantae; phylum Streptophyta; class Magnoliopsida; order Asparagales; family Iridaceae; genus Iris; species Iris pallida. Next base: position 2,937,884 of record JANAVB010041019.1, read on the forward strand.
AACAAAAATAGAGTTCCTCCATGAAGCAAGTTGCACTTGCCTAAGTTCTTCTAGGTTGGTGGGAGAGTAATGGAGGAAGAAGAAGAAGTAATGAATGAAGAGAGAGAAAAATTGGTGGTTGGGCTTTAAAGGGGGAGGGTTTCTCATAATGAACCAAGCCCAATCAAACTGTCATGACCCGCACCCAGTGTAGGGGCACGAGAAGTTGTTACGTCCAGCCTACGCCGCAGTGTCGACGGTAGAACGCTGTCCTAGGTCACATACATCTAACAGTTATAAGGTACCTGTACAGTTATACTCTCCGAATGGAGGAATAATATAAAGTATAACTCAATCACAACTAAGGAAGAAGTACGATAAGATAGATAGATAATCAACAGAATCTACAGATGAAAAACAGATAAGAGAGAGAATTAAATGTCTAAGATAAACAACTCCACAATATCCAGAATAATAATCCCCAAATAAATACAAGTGTATCCAACAAGAAATGATGATAAATAGGATACTGGTCTAGCTAACTAGCCTAGACTACTGTGGTGATATCCTCTGCAAGTGCTGGGTCCTTCTGAGAGTCCAGCTCACATGTGTCATCTAGGCCTGCTTCATAGTAAGTGGGACAGAACTCCTCAATGTCATCTGTAATATTTCAACAAGTCCAGTCAGGACGAGAGCAAGCACAGTACATCTCACGCAGTTCATAATATGACATGATATATAAATATACAATAGAGTAAGATACATGAAATACTGCAGAATATACATGAAGTAAAAGAGAGAGAACTGTAATATAAATAGATAATATAAGTAGAGAACTAACAGTGAACTAGTGATTTAGAGTACAACATGAACATGTGAACGGCTTGAATTTGTACATGAGTAATCTAAGAGTTTGAGTATACTACTTTAGAATTGTTCACATGATCATTTATACTCCCCCGTACCCCAATCAATACACAAGGATCCAGACAGATTATGTTATTGCACATGATATCACATGAAGGCCCATAATAGGGTGCACATGATTGTATACATGGGGGCTCCATGAAAATGAGAGTATATGAATCACGAGAGTGCACATGAATGGTGAAAGCACCGGAGTACATGATGAAAGTGAAATGCACATGACATACTGTAACCCGATGCTCCCGAGGGTGATAACATCTCATGAAGGGATCCATATAGTACCAATACGTGTTAACAATATGACAGCATCAAGTAAAGTAATCTAGAGCGTAAATGTAAATCCTATCAAGTATAAAACGGTCAGAGAATGTACTCGCCTGATATCCTGAGTATCTGAATGAAATACTGTCTGAGGAGTGGTGTCTGGCTCCTATTCAGAACAGCACAAGTCACAACATATCCAAATTGGTAAAATAAACTGCTACGATGTATTCTACATGATGTTTGGATCAATCTAGGGTAAAGTCAACCTTTGTTCAACTCTAGTCAACTACTCTAGTCAACAAACCTAACCCAAATAAGTCTCACTAAGCCTAACTAGTCTATTCTAGCGAGCACACATCATTCACAAGTCACACAAGTCTAACAACACACAAAACTCATGTGTATTCATTCCATATACACATAGGCTTGCACACTGGCTATATGCCATATACACTAATATAAGCATGCACACATATTTAATTTCCACACATATATATACACTAAAATCATATGGCCAATATACATATATATTACATTATATTTTATCACACAAGATTATATATTATATATGTATACATATATATATAGAGAGAGGTAGAGTGACAAGCACATATGCATGAGTGTGTCAATAGATGTAGTGTGTCCTGTGTGTTTGTGTGAGTGTGTGAGTGTCAATACTATTCTCAGTTTAGTTCATGTGTGTGTGTCAATAGGGCATATGCATGTGTGTGTATCCATATTATTCTCAGCCTTGATTTCAGTAGAGCGTGTGTAGATGGGTGTCAATGTGCATACATGACAGTGTCTATTCTCAGATTTTCAGTGCAAACAAATAGTTTAAATTTTCAGGTAAACAGGGTATTCATGAACAGTGCCCTAATTCTCAGGTTTCAGTGGAGTGCCTGTGTGTATGTGTGAGTAATATACTCTCAGTTTTAAAAACAGTGAGCACAACAGTGCATTAATTCTCAAGTTAGACAGTGTATACAAATCAGTTCACCAATTGAATGCAATTTTGAAAACTAAAACACCTAGCTAATCATGAAACCTAGCATGCAAGCTTAACTCAGTTGTATATAGGAAATCCACATTGAAATTAATCACCAAGGAAAACAGGAATCCTGATTTAAAACTCAAAAAATCAATGTATGCAAACAGTTTCAGTTTAGACAACCAAAATACAAAATCGAAATCCCAATCCTCATGCCAACATGAACCCTAACATGTAGGTTAATCTCAGTTATATATAGGTGAACAAACATCACAATTTAATCATGCAAAACAGTTAAACATACATTTAAAATCTCAGAAAAATCATTGACAACCTAGGTATCAGAACATTAGGGAAAACCCAATTTCAAAACCCAAATACAAATTAATAATTAAATTAAAAGGTTGGTAAATGAAGTCCCACATGTGATTGTGTCGTGGGTGCGTTCCAGTGTCCAAGAACTGGACACAAACGCGTCCAAACTCATTCTACACTCGTGTCTACACAATCCAGTGCACAGTTCTCGTGCACATGTTCACGCGTGTCTAGCACACAACACACGACACGTGTGTCCACGTATAGCCCAACACTAGGGCTACACACTGCACATACCATGACGTATCCATGTGGTGTGCATTGCGTGAACCCGACAGTGCAACGTGCAGTGCGTGTCCAATGCGGGCACAATTTTTTCCCGTGTCGTGCATCATATGCTCCCAAATTTTGGGAGCATAGTGTCTGACATTGCCCTTTCGTGCTCCCTAAATTTTACGTGTCCTCGTGTCCTGTACACAAAGAACCAACCATCGGGCAACAGGACACTGCTTGAGCGTGTGCAGTGGCATGTTTGTGTCCTGTTTGGACACGGACACGGCACAAGTAGGACTCAGTCATGAAGGAAATTATCATACACATATAAAACAACAATTTCATTCAAACACTTTTCAAAAATAACAGAATAAAATCCTTTGAGACATTTCCACAAACACCTAGGACTAGATGTTGATACGTATCTGATACGGATACGAAATCAATGCAACTTGACACGAAACTTACACCACAGCTAGGGGACACCTAGATCTAGGCTAGGATGCAAAGAAATAGAATAATAACACAATTTAGAGGGTTTACCTATAGTGTGTCAAATGGCAAGAAAAGCCCCAAAATAGAGTGATCCTCCTTGCTAGCTCAAATCCCCAAATTGTTCAAAAGTTGAGATTTCTCTCCATAATCAGAAAATAGAGGAGTATTAGACTCTAATGCAAGAAACTAGAGTCAAAAAGGAATTAAAATAGAAAAGTTATGGATTGGGGAAGAATGGCCATACCTTTCCTTTTCAAAAGTTGATTCAATACAAAAGAGGCAAGAACCAAAGGAAGAGAGACTTTATAGTGTTGGGATTCCCTATGTGGCCGGCCTAGGTATGTGGGAATTAGGGTTAGGGTTTAGTCTAGTGGGCTTTAGGCCAATTTGAATAGTCATGGAAATCAATTCATAAGTCTCAAGTCATTGTACCTAATCTTTAATCCTCCTATTTGAAACTTGATTCTAAGGGACTAATCTTGGGTTGACTTAAGTTAGACTAGGGTCCCACCATGCTAATCAAGTCACCATAGCTAGGGTCAACATCTAGGTTAGTCTCCAAAGTCTCAACTAGCAAAAGTAAAAAATAACAATCATCATTCCAATAAATCAAAATAAATTCAAGATTAACAAAATGACCAAAATACCCTCAAACTAAATGTGGTAGCGATAAATCTACCCTCCTTAAAAGAATTTTGTCCTCGAAATTAAAAGGTAAAACTAAACTGATGAGAAGGATAGACAATCATACCTCAAGGTCCAAAAATATATTGGTATCGCTCGCGCATCTTATCCTCCCACTCCCAGGTAGACTCTCCTGGAGAATGATGCCTCCATGCAACGCGAACCAAGGATATCACCTAGTTTTTTGGTACCTTTTCTCTGCGATCTAGAATCTCCACTGGATGCTCTGGATAACTGAGAGTAGGTCCCACCTCAATCTCCGAATGGTCAAGTACATGGCTAGGATCAGCCACATACTATCTCAACTGTGATACGTGGAATACGTTGTGGACAGCCACTAGTGCAGGTGGCAAGTCTAGCCTGTATGCCATGTCACCGACTTTTTTGCTGATCACGAAAGGTCCGATAATGTGCGGGCTAAGCTTTCTACCTCCACCAAAATGTATCGTACCACGAGTCGGAGATATCCTCAGAAAAACCATGTCTCTGACCTAAATACAAATAAGGTCTCAAGTTACTAAATAATCAAACATGATCAAACAAATACAAACAAACAACCTACTTCTAATCCTATCTCTAATCTGTACCTCAAACTCCAAAGGCATCCGGTGGCTATCGGCCCAATGCTGATGTCTGTCCTGCGCCACGCGAAGTCGGTCCCTGATGAGCTTCACCTTCTCGGCTGCGTCAATAACTATCTCAGGTCCCAATAAAGCTCACTCTCTAATATTATCCCAAGATAAGGGTGTACGACACATACGCCCGTGCAATGCCTCGAAAGGTGACATCTCAATGCTGGCCTGAAAATTGTTATTGTAAGCAAACTCTACCAAGTGCAGGTGATCCTCCCAGAATCCTCCAAAATTCAAGACGCACATCTGCAGCATGTCCTCGAGCGTCTGAATAGTCCTCTCTGACTGTCCGTCCGTCTGAGGGGGGTATGCAGTACTAAACTTGAGCTGAGTGCCTAAACTAGTCTGCAGACTCTGCTAGAAATAGGAAGTAAAGCGACTATCCCGATCCGAGACAATGCTGATCGGAACTCCATGAATCCTGACAATCTGCCGCATGTACATCTCTACAAGTCTCTCAGTAGACGTACCCACTTTAAATGGCAAAAAGTGGGCCGATTTGGTTAACCTGTCTACGATGACCCAAATCGCGTCTCTCTTTTGGTGTACGCGGCAATCCAGATACAAAATCCATCGTAATGTGCTCTCATTTCCACTCTGGAATGGGCAATAGCTGCAACAAACCTCCTAGCCTCTGCCTCTCTGTCTTGACCTGCTGACAGACCAAACACCTAGCTACGAAGCGAGCTACCTTCTGCTTCATTCCATACTACTAGACGTGCTCCCTCAGATCCCTGTACATCTTGTTGGCACCAGGATGTATAGAGTACTGAGATCGGTGGGCCTCCTGTATGACCTGCTTCCTGAGCTCTCTACTGGGCACACATAGCCTGGAACCGTGCCTCAAAGCACCATCCTCTGCAAGAGTAAACTCACCATCCACCAGCCCTGCTCGAACCTGCTCTCGGATACACCACAGAGCAACATCCTCGAACTGCGTCGACTTGATCCTCTCCATCAAGTCCGACTGAATCTAAAGGCCCCACATCTGCCTCTGAACTCCTGGCACAATCACCTCAATCCCCAGGCTCTCCAAATCTGCTAGCAAGTGACGATCCATAGTCAAACACATGGCTGTCGGATACCTATTCAAGGCATCGGCAACCACGTTGGCCTTCCATGGGTGATACTGTAGTGAGATGTCGAAGTCCTTTATCAGCTCCAACCACCTGCGCTGCCTCATGTTGAGCTCCTTCTGTGTAAACACAAACTTCAAGCTCTTATAATCTGTGAAGATCTCCACCCTCTCTCCATATAAGTAGTGCTTCTACAACTTCAAAGTAAATATCACTGCTACCAACTCCAAGTCGTGGGTAGGGTAGTTCTTCTCATGGGGACGTAATTGCCTGGAAGCATAGGCAATCACCTTCCCATGTTGCTGTAAGACACACTCCAAATCCTTTTCCGAGGCATCACTGTAGATAGTGAACCCTTCCGATCCTGATGGTAATGTCAGAATCGGAGCTGTCGTCAGCCGCTTCTTCAACACATCAAAAGTGACCTGACACTCCTCTGACCAGATAAACTCTGCATCCTTCCGGGTCAGCCTAGTCAATGGCTCTATAACCCGGGAGAAATCTTGCACGAACCTCCTATAGTAGCCTGCCAATCCCAAGAAGCTCATGATCTCCGCTACTGAACTCGGTGCTGTCCAAGCCTCAACTGTCGTGATCTTCTTCCGGTCAACAGAGATCCCATCTCCAGTCACCACATGACCCAAGAAGTCAACTCTGTCTAGAAAGAACTCATACTTCGAGAGCTTGCCATAAAGCTCATTCCTTCTGAGAGTCTCCAGAACCACTCTCAAGTGCTCCTCATGCTCCTCCTCAGTCTTCGAGTATACTAGGATATTATCGATGAACACCACCACGAACTTGTCCAAATACTAGTGGAATACCTTGTTCATCAAGTTCATGAATACCGCAGGGGCATAGTCAACCCAAACGGCATCACCATGAACTCAAACTGGCCATACCGCGTCCTGAATGCGGTCTTCGGGATATCCTCCTTCTTTACCTTCACCTGATGGTAACCCGACCTCAGATCAATCATAGAAAATACCCTCGCCCCACTCAGCTGATCGAAGAGATCGTCGATCCTCGGCAACGGGTACTTGTTCTTGATCGTGAGGTTGTTGAGTGCCCTGTAGTCGATATACATCCTGACCGATCCATCCTTCTTCGGTACAAAGAGTACCTGTGCACCCCATGATGAAGAACTCGATCGAATGAAGCCCTTGTCCTGCAGCTCATCCACTTGCTTCTTCAACTCTACCAGCTCGCTGTTGTTTACCCTATAGACGTGCTGAGATATCGGCTCTACGTCGGGCACTAAGTCTATAAAGAACTCCACGTCTCTGTCCAGTGCTAGTCCTGGCAAATCGTCCTAAAAGATGTCCATGAACTCCGCTATCAAAGGGTGTGGCACTGCCTGCTCCTCAACTGATACTCCGCAGAAAACTTCGCTGCTTTGCTTCGCCTGCCGCCGGGTGAACTCGAACTCTGGCTCTTCGGGTGCTCTAAAAAGAACTCTACCCCCACGACAATCTATGCTGGCGTAGTGCCTGTTCAACCAATCCATATCGAGTACGATATCATAGTTCGGTAATAGCATTACGAGCAGACTCACATCCAACTTTCGGCCTCCCAAATCAACTCTCCGACCCTTGTAAATATTACTAACGAGGATAATACCACCTCCGGTCATGATCTTGCAAGTCCTAGGCAACGATTCAGATACAAGGTGGTGTCTATTAGCAAAAGATACAGACACGAAGCTGTAGGAAGCCACTGAATCGAACAATACAAAAGCTGGAATGGAGTCGAGAAGAATAGAACATGCGATTAGCTCTCCGATAGCCTCTGCATCCTCAGCTGCTATGGCGAAAGCTCGCCCCTGTTGTCCTCCCCTGGCCTGCTGCTAATGCTGAGCGAACCCCTGCTGCTGAGTCTGTAAGGGTCCCTTCTACTGCACTGCTGGAGCTCTGGCTCCCGCTTCCTGAGCTGCTCGTCCTGAAGACATGGAACACTCCTTCAGCTGGTGCTCCGCTGAACCGCATAGTAGGCACTTCCCGAGCCTCTTCCTGCAGTAATTCTACACATGCCCTGGCTTCTTGCAGAAGCCACAACTAACGGGCTGCTGCCTGAGTGCTTATGGCTGAAACCTCGGCTGCTACTATTGCACCTGCTGGAAAGGTACACGGCCCTGTCCCTGGAACTGGTGTAGTTGGAACTGCCTCTACTGCTGCTGATGCTGCTGCTGAAAGTGAGGCCTCTTGGCCGGTTCTTCGCTGCCACTGGCTCCATGAGCGTCTCGTCCCCTCTTGAGCCTCAGCTTAAGATCATCCTCTGCTGCTAAGGCACCCACCAGAATCTCCTCAAAAGTGGCACTCCGGTCACTCTTGGTCAAGGACTTGACCTCCTTGACTAACCCCTTCCGGACCGGGCCTTCGCCGTCTCACTGAGTCCCTCAACAAATCTGTCCAGATGACAGAACTCCCCAGCGTACTCCTCGACAGTCTAACTGCCCTGAACTAAGCTCTCAAATTGCGTCTCCAGGGCGCCAAGAGCTGTGTTTAGGAAAAACTTCTCCTTGAACAGCTTCTTGAAGGCTGCCCAAGTCTGCCCCTCTGTACCGACCCTCGGGTCCGTCTGGTACCATATGTGGGCCAGGTCCTGCATCTGACTACCTGTCGCCTCAATCTGCAGTCGTACTGGAATTTTTGCCAGCCGGAAGATCTCCTCGATGTGCTCTATCCATTCATCCGCATACAGAATCCCCTCAGTGTCGCGGAAGTCCTGCGGGTGCATCTTCTGGAAATCCTGGATCCCTTGTGTCCTCGGCTGATACGGCTACATCTGGGCTGCCTGGGGCTGCGTAATAACTCTCTCCACAGTCGTCAGGGCAAGCTGATGGGCATTTTCTATGCCCTGCTGAAAATGAGTGGACTGCTGTCGCTGGGCCTCCACCATCCTCTGAAAGAAGTCGAACAACTGTGCTGCATCAACCGATCCGGAAGGTGGCTGCTGCCGAAAGAAATCAGGAATGACGGGGGAAGGTCTTTGTACAGGCGGAGGTGCACCTCCAAATGCAGCAGAAACGCCAACCTGAGTTGGCACAACAGGAGCTGCGGTCTCAAGGCCCTGCTGAACAGGACAAGAGGTGGCCGACCTCTCGATAGTATCCCCCGGAATGGAGCGATGAGATCGTGTCTCCATAACCATCCTAAAGACAGATCAAAACAAGAAGCAGTTACTGAGAATGAAGCAAAAAATCAAAGGAGGACAGTTTATTTATTCAAAGGAAAACATTTAATCAACAAGAATTTAGATGGCAAGTATTGGATCGGAGTTTTTCTAATGTGATTGAGTTCCTCAAAACTATATCATATATCCTACTACAAGCTGTAGTGATACTCTAGTTCGAATACCACTACAAATCTAGACCTGCATGGGCCACCACTAAAAACGTGTCATAACCCGCACCCAGTGTAGGGACACGAAAAGTGGGTACGTCCAGCCTACGCCGCAGTATCGGCGGTAGAACGTTGTCCTAGGTTACTTACATCTAACAATTATAAGGTACCTGTACAATATATACGCTCCGAACGGAGGACAATATAGAAATTTACAACTCAATCACAGCTAAGGTAAAAATACGATAAGATAGATAGATATGAAAGTCGCCAAATGAAATACAACAGGAAAAGAAGTCTAAGTGTCTAAGATAACATCTCCACAACATCCAGAATAACAATATCCCAAATTAAGTATATAATGTATCCAAAATAAGATAAGACAATATAGTAAGATAACTAGTCTAGCTAACTAGCCTAGACTACTGGGGTAATGTCCTCTGCAAGGACTGGGTCCTCCTGGGAGTCCAGCTCGCAGGTGTCATCTATGCCTGCTCTGTAGTACGTAGGACAGAACTGCTCAATGTCATCTGCAATATTTCAACAGGTCCAGTCAGGGGAGAAAACTTTGATACCGAAGGGGGTATCAAAGTTTTGATACCCTCTATGTATGACATGTGGGCCCCTCCCTCTTCGTAAAATGTGTAAACATATATATATACATAAATATTGAGGGGGGCCCACTTTTCATACATAGGGGGTATCAAAACTTTGATACCCCCTTCGGTATCAAAGTTTTACTCCCAGTCAGGACAGGAACGAGTACAATACATCTCACGCAGTTCATAATATGACAGAAAATGTAAGCATGCTATAGAGTAAGATACATGAAACGCTGAAGAATATATATGAAGTAAAAGAGATGACTGTAAGGAAATATCTACTATAAGTAAAGAACTAATAGTGGCTAGTGATATAGAGTACAAGATAGACATATGAACGGCTTGAATTTGCACATAATTATACTAAGTGTTTGCACATGATTACACTACTTTGGAATTGTTCACATGACCATTTATACTCCCCCGTACCCCAATCAATACACAAGGATTCAGACAAGTTATGTTATTGTGTATGATTTCATATGGGGGCCCATAAATGGGTGTACATAAAGTATACATGAGGGGCTCTGTGAACATGAGAGTACATGATTCACAAGAGTGCACATGAATGGTGAAAGCACATGAATATATGATGTACGTGAAAAGCACATGACATGACATATCCCGATCCTCCCGAGGGGGATAACATCTCATAAAGGGATCCATATAGTACCAATCCGTGTTAACAACGTGACAGCATCAAGTAAAGTAATCTAGAGCATAAATATAAATCATATCAAGTATAAAACGGTCAGAGAATGTACTCGCCTGTTATCCTGAGTATCCGATGAGTATAGATGTCCAGACATAGTAGATGAGTCCTATTTAGAGCAACACGGGTCACAACATATCCAGAATGATAATATTGAACTTTACAATGCATTCTATATGAATTCTAGGTCATTCTAGACTAAAGTCAACTCTTGGTCAACTCTAGTCAACTTCACTAGTCAAACTAGGTCAAATAGGCCAATCCTAGTCCAATCAAGTCTCACTAAGCCTAACCAAGCCTATACTAGCAACCAAACACAGGCACAAGCCAATAGAACCACACCAAAACAAACAATGTCAAGTATCATACACAAGTCTATAATATATCCATATACAATATATGAATATATATACAAAGGCTAGTGAATTACATACAAGCCACACTAATAGGAAATATTATCACATCCTCATCATCATCATTATTCATAACTTAGGTATAGGATTGCAAGCTATACTACTAGTCAACTACATTATGCATATATGTATAGGGTGTGTGTGTGTGAGTGCTTGGCATACATGTGTAGTGTGTGTGTACAGGGTAATATGTGTGACAGTGAGTAGAGTGTGTGTATGTGTGTAATTAAGGTGTGTGCTCTCAGGTTATGTGTAATGGCATACATGTGTAGTGTGTGTGTGTGTGTGTACAGGGGGTTATATGTAGTGATGGTGAGGGTTTTATATGTGTGTGTGTGTTCAGCTGTGAGTGATATGAGTGTGTGTGTGTGTGTGTGTACAGTTGTATGGGGTGTGTGTGTACAGATTATGAATGATAGAGAGTGATATGAGAGAGAGTGTGTGTGTGTGTGTACAGGTAAATAAGTGATAGGATGTGTGTGTGAGTGGTTGTGAACAGGTTACATGTGTTCTCGGGTTTCTGTGTGTTTCCAGGTTCAGTCAAGTGTAGGCGTGTGTGTGTGTGATGTACACTAGTGAATAGTGTGTCCAGAATATGGTAGGGAGAGTTTGATGTCTGGGTTTCTGTGTACAGCAGGTAAGTGATTTAAATCTCAGGAAAAATATCATGTAACCCTCAATTCAGCTCATCACACATATATATAAACCTGATTTCAGAAATGCAAGCCTAGTATCAGTTAAACCCACGTATCATCACCCATACAGCCAATTTGAACTCCACATTGAACCCCAACACAAAATCAAATAACCCAGATGTGATATCACATATATATGACATATAAATTACATTTGAAATCAATAAAACTCATTCAAATTCTCAGAAAAAACAGGTTACTGTACGCGAATCAGTAACAATGGGGAAAAACCCAAATCCAACACGAAATCAAGTAAAATCCCAATTTAATGGTTGGTAAACACTCATGCATACATCAGTGTGTCCCACGAGTTGTATGGTGTCCACACAACAGGACACAACGTGTCCAGACACTCATGAACACTCGCCAACACACAGGCTTGTGTGGCGAGTCCACGAGCTCGTGGACACGACACGACTCACGTAGAGTCACATGGTTGTGTCCACGTGTAGCCTACACGTAGGACTACACACTCGATATGACACTTCGTGTCCACAGCGTGTCTACGCTGTGTACGACACGCGTATCAGAGCCTAGACATGGCTACTGCACAGTGTACATGAAATCGGTGCGTTCTCGAATACAATGCCGACACGACACGACTCGTCACGCCACTTGGGGGCTGACGTGTCAGTCACTGCCCCAAGGCACCCACCAAGTGTCACGTGTCCAAGTGACACAAACACGGAGGACTTGTTGTCGGGTAGCAGGACACTGCTCGCATGGTCTGTGCGGCGTGTCCAGCCCCTCATTCGACACGACACAAAGCCGATGATCGACTCAGTCATACACGAAATCCAAGAGCATATGTAACTCTACAAATTTGATCAAAAAGATTTCAAAAATAACAATAAAATCTCCATTGAGGCATTTCATCAAACACCTATATGCCTACACTGATACGTGTCTAATACGGACACCAAATCAACACGAATTTTCACCAAACTTTTTCTACAGCTAGGGACACCTAGATGGATACATCTATGGAAAAAATCAGGATTTTAAGGTGATTTGAAAGGATTACCTATAGAGAGCCAATCTCCAAGAAAAAGCCCTAAATAGTGAAGTCTTCTTCCTCAAGCAATGTCCCAATGAGCTCCCCTCCTTGCAAGCTAGCCTCATTCAACTTCTACTCCAGATTTGGAATCAAATGCAAAAGATTGTGATCAATTTGGTGGAGAAATATGAAAGAGGGAAATTAGGGTTTCCTAAAGGGGGATTTCTAAAAGAGGCAAGTGGTTATGAAGAGATATTATATAGGCTAAAATTAGGTCATATTTGGGCTGTAGTGGCCGGCCATGTAGGAGATTAGGGTTAGGGTTTCATGTGAATGGGCTTTAGGCTAAGATTACTAGCTAGCTAGCTCAACCCCTTAGCCATAAGTCCAAATACAAAACTCTCCTAATCCTCTCATGAACCCTAGCCACACTCAAGTCAACTAAGACCAACTTAAGTTATATTAGGGTCCCACACCATACTAACTAAGTCACCAAAGTCAAAATCAAACTCTAGGCTAGTCTCTAAAGTCACAACTAGCAAAAGTCAAAAATTACAACACCAATGCAATAAATAATAAAATAATTCACAAAAACCAAAATGACCAAAATATCCTTAAACTAAAATGTGGTAGTGACATTTATGTATCATAATCGAAGTTTGGGCAAACAAAGCATGTGTAGACAAACAAAGCATGTGTAGGCAAACAACAAAGCATAGTAAGGAAAAATAGTATCAGTTTTCTAACTTCTCAGATTAGGCAAGCAACAAAGCTTGTAGACAAACAAAGCATGTGTAGAAACAAAGCATGTAGACAAACAAAGCATGTGTAGGCAAGCAACAAAGCATAGTTTGGAAAAATAGTATCAGTTTTCTAACTTCTCAGATTAGGGAGTATCAGTAAAGCAACAAAGCATAATTGAAGTAAACCAATTTTTTACTGATAGCATAATCGAAGTAAACCAATGTATTAGTTAAACTAGAGTATCAGTAAAGCAACAAAGCATAATTGAATTTGAAGTAAACCAATGTATCAGTTAAACTAGAGTATCAGTAAAAATAAATTTTGTATTACTTGGTTGGAACGTCATGACATAAAAGCGCCTTTGAAGTTATCTTTTGTTTGTCTACACATGCCTTGAAATTTAGCAACCTTGCTGGGGAACCTCTCCAATATCTCACCACATCACGAATTTTTTTGATTAACTCATGATAATCTTTTAAACCATCTGTGACAACGAGATTCAGTATATGTGCACAATATCTCATGTGGATAAATTGACTACTCATAATTGAACCTTTCCAATTGTTCACTATATTTGACAAGAATGAAATAGCTGTATCCTTAGCACTTGCATTATCAACTGTCATAGTCAACACCTTTTCAATCCCCCACTCCAATAGACATGCTTCAATTGACTTGCCAAGGTTTTCACCTTTATGGTCGAGAACTTAACAAAAATTTAGGATTCTTTTTTGATAACTCCAGTCACTATCTATATAATGCGCTGTGAGACACATGTAATTCATATTTTGAATAGATGTCCATGTTTCTATGGTAAGACAAACTCTCTGATGATCACTAACCAAAATATCCTTCAACCTTTCACGCTCCATCTTATACATATGTAAAACATCTCATGTAAAAGTAGTACGAGATGGAACGGTAAATCTTGGTTCAAAGTCTCTACACAAGTCCCTAAACCCCTCGCTCTCCACATGTCGAAATGGTAACTCCTCTTTGATAATATACTTGGCTATTGACTCTCGAAGATTGTCACGACCCGCTACCTAAATTATTGGGCCGGGCCGAGTCATGCCCAGCCTACGTTGAGATAAAACGTAGTAAGCTGTTCTAAAGACAACAGGATAAGACTAAATGTGCTAACAGTTCTATAAGTAAAATAAAGTCATAAATGCTCCAAACACAAAAGTCGTCTCATATAGAAATAAGTCCAAAGTACAAGTGATCTGAAATGTAAAACTGGATACATGTCCAGTTACAAAATATGTAGCCTAATACATGACTACACTAAATATCCCAAACAGCTAAGCAAACTAGACGAGTCTCCCCGCAGGAACATCCTCGTATGGCAAAGCCGGGTCCTCGGCAGTATCTCCATAATATGTATCGCAGAGTAAATCCTCCTCAGTAAGGACACCTACAACGTTATCCTGTCAGGACGGGAGCAAGTACTGAATCTAACAAACTAGCATATGAAACATGGAAATGAATATAAGAGGAAATAACTGGAAACATGGCATCACACAATCTATCATGGCAAGGACACATATGTCATAGAGACAGATGTATATGTAATGTTTAAAACTGTAGCAGGTACGTGATCGTCAATAGGTGTAAAATGTACTGTGGTACAAGTATATAAAATGTACTTCCGTACAAGTAAAACAAGCGATAGATGTACATACGTACAAATACAGCTGGTGCGCCTACGACAAGGTATACATATGAAATGTCAACCTTGCTCGGTACGTACGTACGAGTAAGGGGGCATGATCACGTACGCTACTAACAGTTTTACCATAACCCATATTCTAATTATATGAGAGATACATCAAGACTATTCTAAGCATGGTAGTAACTGAAAGTACAACATGTAGAGATCTAACTTGCTACCCCAAGGATCAGCATTTAACATGGTGGGGTTTGCAGTTCATTTATGTGACAATATGTAAAGTTCGTAGAAAGTACTTGCCTCTAGCAAAGCAAAGCAAAACAAGCTACGATAAAAGTGCTATAGATGTTCGGTAACTCATCACTGTAGAAATAAATACATAAACTTAGCTTCTATACTAAGCTAAAACACTAGGACACTAATTGGTGCGACACGACTTGTGACTGGGCACCTAGCCAAAATAATGACTTTGGCATAGGAGACCAATGTGGGGTGACACACTACTTTAACTAATTTTCTAGGGTCTTTACACTAGTGAGGGGTGGGGTTCAACACGGCTAAAACTCAAAGTAACATAAAAAGCTACAAGTCGTAATTAATCAATAAATAAATCAAATGATCATTGTGTTCTAACAATTTTAGAGATAGACAAAAAGCCTAGTTTTACTTAAAGTAAAGTATCAAAGTGATCCTTGTTAATCATAGAAATTTATTATAATTTTTGTGGAATTTATTAACCAGTACAAATATTTTATAAAAATCAGTTTTCCTAAGTATACAGAAAATGAGTTTTGGTTTCATATGCCAAACTAGTGGCAAAACAGTAAATTAAATACTACAAAAATTATACTAAATTAGCTAAATTAACATAGTATCTAAATACTATTTTTCTAGAATATTAACAGTATTTTAAGTATTTTTAGAAAATCAAAAACAGCATTGCACACAATAGAAATTAAATAATTAATTATCTGCGTATTTTGTCCATGTATATAATTTGAATCAAAGTTCAAATACAGGACCCAAGGCCATGAATCAAGTCCAATATGACTTGTACAGGTCTTGAATGTGTGAGAACACATTTGGGCCCAAAAACCCATGCTAGCCTTGGACACCAAATGGTTGCAGTAATTTAAATACACTAAAATACAACTTGGTAAAAAATTACAAAATAAATATTAATATTTTAATAAGGCAAAAATTATGCATAGTGAAAATATACATACATATGTTTTAAAAGTACATATATATATATAAGGAAAATACTTAATTTATAAAGTATATATATATATATATATATATATATATATATATATATATATATATATATATATATATATATATATATATATATATATATATATATATATATATATATAAGGAAACATTTAATTATAAAGTGTATATATAATAATATATATATATATACACATGAAAATATATATAAAATTTACTAACTATAAAATTATATACATATATAATATACTGTCAAAATACAGTATATATAAATATACATATATACTAATATATATATATTAAAAGAAAAAAGAAAAAGAAAAGAAAAAAGAAACAGAAAAAGAAACAGAAAAAAAAGAGGAAGAGGGGGGCTCGAACCCTGCCCACAGGAAGGGGGGGTGTTTTAATACTGCTGCGCTGGCCAGTGGGCCAATTGGCCCGCTGTGTTAGGATTAGACTTAGGTTAATTTTATTTAGGTCTAAACGAGTTAACATACAAAAAAAATAATAAAACCAATCCTGTGTCCGGACAGTTTGGGACACAGGAATCCACGTGTCCGTGCTATGCACGACACGTACGAGCCTAGTTCTTCGTGTCCAGACTGTCCCTCATGCTCGTCAGGACACGGCGAGTCGTATCCACGTGCACGAGACACGCACGACTCAGCTCAGGGCCTATTACCTGCGTGTCCGACTTCGGGGGAAGTTTTCGAAGGCGGAGACGGCGGCTAGGGGCGTCGGGACGGGGGCGCTTGGGTGGCGATCGACCCAGCTCGGCGTGGCGAACTGAATGGTGGTGGTGGATGGGGCTGTTGGTCGCTGTGGGGGCGGCGTAGGGGATCGTCGAAGTTAGGGTTTCGGTGGCGGTGAGAGTGGAAGATGGGGCGGTTGTGGTGGTCGTGGAAAGAATTTAGGGTTAGGGTTTTGGTCAGAGGAGAGAGGGGGGTTTAAATAGGGTCTTGAGGCGGTCGGGGGGGCTGTGCGCTGGCCGGAAAATTCGGGTCAGCTGGCTGGTCGTCGGTCGTCGGGGGTGGGTGAGAACGTGGGGGTGACGGTCGGTTTAGCAGATAGGCCCTTAGACTTTAGGATTTTACAATTTGGTCCCCACTATAACTAAATGCAAATATTAAGTTGCAAAACAGAATTAAAACAATTCTTAAATTGCAAACTGCTATAATAACAATTCAACAAATTGCATATTGATATTAAAATAATTCTAAATATTACAAAGTGATATTAAAATATTTAAATAAATTGCAAAATGATATATTAGTATTAAAACTCATTTAAAAATTATTTAAAAATTTTAGAAAAATTCTTAAAAATCATAATAAATATTTTAAGGCTAAAAATGACATTAATAATTAATTAACACTAATTTAATAATTTTTGAAAAATAGGGGCTTACAAGTCTTTCCTCCTTGAAAAATTTCGCTCGAAATTCACAAGGATTAAAGACCCGACAATATTCTAACATAGCAAGCAATACAACAAAATGACTAAGGCTATGATCGAAACTAACCTCTAAGGTATCAAACGGGAACGGGTGGTTCCCTCGCAGCGGTTGGATCGAACAATTAAGGGTATCTCTCCCTCATGTCCGACTCCCTCTCCCAAGTAGATTCACCTGGGGAGTGACGGCTCCAAGCTACTCGTACTAGGGGTATAACCTTGTTCCTCAGTCTCTTCTCTCTCATGTCTAATATCTCCACCGGCTGCTCAGAAACTGTAAGGCTCGGTCCGACCTCTAACTCTGAATGATCTAGCACATGACTGGGGTCTGGAACATATCTTCTCAGCTGAGATACGTGAAAGACATCGTGAACTCCTGCTAGGTTGGGTAGAAGTGCAACCCTGTAAGCTACCTCTCCGATCCTGCCAAGTATCTTGAATGGCCCGATGTATCTAGGGCTCAGCTTCCCTCGTCCGAACCGGATCGTCCCTCTAGTAGGTAATATCTTCACTAGCACCATATCACCGTCTGCGAACTCCATCGGTCTGCGACAAGCATCAGCCCAGTGTTTCTGCCTATCCTGAGCTACTCTGAGCCTGTATCTGATCATCCCGACTTTCTCTGCTGCATCCGTGATCATCTCTGGCCCAAGCATAACTCTGTCTCCAACATCATCCCAAAAGAGTGGTGTGTGGCATCGTCGTCCATAAAGCGCCTCAAAAGGAGACATACCTATACTGGCCTGGTAGTTGTTGTTGTATGAAAACTCTACCAAGTGCAGATAGCTCTCCCATGATCCTCCGAAGTCCAGCACGCAGGTCCTCAACATATCCTCCAGTGTCTGTATCGTCCTCTCGGACTGCCCATCTGTCTGCGGGTGGTACGCCGTACTGAACTTGAGCCTACTGCCCAACTCCTCCTTTAAGCTCCTCCAGTAGTGGGATGTGAATCTGCTGTCTCTGTCCGATACGATGCTCACCGGCACTCCGTGTAGCGAACTAACTGCTGCATGTATAGCTCCGCCAACTTCTCGGTGGAAAGCCCCACCTTGAAGGGTATAAAGTGCACACACTTCGTCAGCCTGTCTACGATGACCCAAATGGCATCCTTTCCTCCTTGGGAATGAGGAAGCCCTGAGACGAAGTCCATCGTAATATGTTCCCACTTCCACTCGGGAATGGGTAACGGCTGCAACAAACTAGCTGGCCTCTGGCGCTCCGCCTTGACCTGCTGGCAAACTAGGCATCTCGAGATAAAATACGATACATCCTTCTTCATCCTGTGCCACCAAAGATGTTCCCGCAAGTCACGGTACATCTTGTTAGCACCAGGGTGAATAGAATATCTCGATCGGTGCGCCTCCTGCAAGACTGCCTCTACCAGCTCTCCCTTCGGCACGCACAATCGGCTGCCATGCCTCAAGGATCCATCCTCTGCTATAGTGCAGTCATCTAGTAATCCAGCTAATGCCTGGGGTCGAAGTCTGCGAAGGCTCTCATCTGTAGACTGTGCCTCCCTGATCTGCTCCATCAAACCTGACTGAATGTCAAGTGCCATCATCTGTACCACTGATCCCGGCCGAACTAGCTCGATACCGAGCTTCTCTAGATCCTCCCGCAAATGCCGATCAATCATCAGGTACCATGCCATCGGATGCCTGCTCAGCACATCCGCCACCATATTTGCCTTCCCGGGGTGATACTGTAAATCGATGTCGAAGTCTTTCATCAACTCCAACCATCGTCTTTGCCTCATGTTCAGCTCTTTCTGCGTGAACACATACTTCAAGCTTTTGTGGTCAGTAAAGATTTCCATACGCTCTCCGTATAAGTAATGTTTCTATAACTTGAGTGCAAAGATCACCGTAGCTAACTCTAGGTCATGGGTAGGATAATTCCTCTTATGAGTCCGCAATTGCCTAGATGCATAAGCAATCACTTTCCCATGCTGCTGTAGGACACATCCTAGCCCCTTCCCAGAAGCATCGCTGTAAATGGTGAAACCTCCAGAACCTGAAGGTAATGTCAGAACTGGAGCGGTCGTCAGCCTCCTCTTCAGCTCCTCAAACGCTGTCTGGCAGTCCTCTGACCAGATGTACTCTGCGTTCTTCCGTGTCAGCTTCGTCATGGGTTCAGCTATCCTAGCAAAGTCCTGGACGAACTTTCTATAATAGCCTGCTAAACCCAGAAAACTCCTGATCTCTGAAACTGACGTCGGAGCCTTCCACGTCTCAACTGCAGCAATCTTCCTGGGATCCACCGTAATTCCATCTCCAGTGACTACATGGCCGAGAAACTCCACTCGGTCTAAAAAGAACTCGCACTTCGGCAATTTGGCAAGCAACCTCTCCTGCCTCAGAATCCCCAAAACTATCCGCAAGTGCTCTGCATGCTCCTCCGACGTCTTCGAGTATATCAGGATGTCGTCGATAAACACTACGACGAACTTATCCAGATACTGGTAAAATATCTTATTTATCAAGTTTATAAAGATAGCTGACACATTTGTGAGACCAAATGGCATCACCAGAAACTCGTACTGCCCGTACTTCGTGTTGAACGCCGTCTTTTGGATGTCTGCTGGTCTAACCTTCACCTGGTGGTACCCGGATCTCAAGTCTATCCTAGAAAACACCTTCGCCCCACTCAATTGGTCGAACAAATCATCTATCCTGGACAGAGGATATTTGTTCTTGATGGTAATGGCATTCAAGACCCGGTAGTCAATACACAACCAGACTGTACCATCCTTCTTAGGCACAAAAAGCACTGGTGCTCCCCATGGAGAAGCACTGGATCGAATGAAACCCTTTTTCAACAGGTCATCAATCTGCTCTTTCATCTCTATTGCCTCCTTGGGATTCACTCTATAGCAAGCCCGGGATACTGGTGATGAACCCGGCACTAAATCTATAGTGAACTCCACATCTCTGTCAGGTGAAAGCCCTGGAAGATCCTCTGGGAATACATCCATAAACTCCCTAATGATAGGGTGTGGCGGTGCTACGTCCCCAACTGTCGCACAACAGTTCGGCTCTAGGCTGATCTCCGGCCCTGTTCTTCTGACACTGAATGGTGTTGTGCCTGGGGGACTGAACAAAATACTACCCTCATGACAATCTATAGATGCATGGGCATAGCTAAGCCAGTCCATCCCTAATATGATATCATAATCGGGGAGTGGCATCACAAAGAATCGTCCCCTGAACTCTCTTCCGGCTATAAAAATAGAACATCTATAGATAGATCTAATAGGCACTGGTCCTCCTCCCGTCATCACTCTACTAATCTCCGCAGTAGGTGTAGCTACTAGATGGTGTTTATGCATAAACTCTAATGATAGGAAGCTATGAGATGCACCAGAATCAAACAAACATACAGCTAGAAAAGTATGCAAATAAATATAACCTGTGATGACGTCAGCTAAGTAATCTGGCTCCGAAACCTGCTCCGGCTCCGGCTCAAGGGCTAGGCTATAAACCTTCCCCTGAGGTCCCTTCTGTTACTGCAGATGCTGCCCAAACCTCTGCTGCTGAGTCGAAAGCGGTCTTCTAGGTCCCTTGGCTACTGGGCATTCCCGTATCATGTGGGTGGCAGACCCACAAACTAAGCACTGCTTCAACCTCTTCTTACAGATGGAGTAATCGTGCCCTGGTCTTCCGCAGAAAGAACATATAGCTCCTTTCTGCTGCTGCAGCTATCGGGGTTCCGGGGCTCTAACTGGCGGGGTCTGATGATGTGGTGTAGGGGGACGGTAAGTCTGCTGGGGTGGCGTCGGTGCTCTCTGTTGGAAAGCCTGACGCTTGGACGGTCCCTCATGATGTACAGAAGTCGGCCTCTTGCTAGACAGAAGACGCTCCTCAATGCTCCGGGCCAACTCTAGGCTCTGGTAGTAGTCAGTCATACCGTTCGCCACTATAAGAATGCCAATGTCTGGAACTAGACCCTGGCAAAACCTATATGTCATCTCCTCTGGATCTGCAACCAGACTAGGAGCGAAACGGCTCAGGCGACTAAACTCTGCCGTATACTCATCAACAGAACGGTTCCCCTGCTGGATGTTCTAAAATCGTAGCCCCATGGCTACTCTAGCAGTGGTCGAGAAGAATTTCTTCTAGAACTGGGTCTTGAACTGATCCCAAGTTGCTCTCCCTCTCGTAAATAACGGCTCATTCCGGAACCAGACTCCTACCAAGTCTATCAGCAGAAATCCCGCTGCCTCGACCTGGAGGTCACCCGGCATCCTGACTCCTAGGAGCTTTCTCTCTACCGAATCTAGCCAGTCATCTGCTACTACTATGCCCTCAGTCCCTGAGAACTCCTTGGGATTCAGACCCATGAAGTCCTTGATCGTCCCCGCTCTCTGCCGTGGCTCTACAGGTGGTGGAACCACGGGACGTCCCTCAGAACGCTCCATGCTCTGGCGGAGTATGGTAGTCTGCTCCTGATGGGTTGTTAGGAACCCCTGAATCAGTGTGAGCAGCTGGTTCTCGTCGAGTGTGACGGAAGCCTGGGTGGGTATAGTGATAGGGGGTGGTGGAAGTATCGGGTCCTGCTGGGCCTGTGATGTGGAAGGTGGTTGTGGCATCTAGGTTTGTGGATCTGTGGAGTGGGGGAATGTGGTAGGTGGAGGTGTATCAGTTGACTGGATAAGGAGGGCCCCATTCTCGGAGGTAACATACTAGGATGAACGAGTAAGCACCATCTAAATTACAAAATAAAAGGACTTATAAGGACTTATTTAAAGTAAGCAATCATAGACAAGAAAATCTAATTATAATAGCAAACATGTTATGTTTTCCTATGTTACAATCCTAGCATTCCTCTAGGTGTTCTAAGCGTCATTCCTAATATTGTCTAATTACCTTAAGTTCCTAATTGCAGGCATGCTTGGTACAATAACGTAACCAAACAGTTTAGTCAGGACCTGCGTGGGCCACCACTAAAAACATGTCACGACCCGCTACCCAAATTGTTGGGCCAGGCCGAGTCATGCCCAGCCTACGTTGAGATAAAACGTAGTAAGCTGTTCTAAAGACAACAGGATAAGACTAAATATGCTAACAGCTCTATAAGTGAAATAAAGTCATAAATGCTCCAAACACAAAAGTCGTCTCATATAGAATTAAGTCCAAAGTACAAGTGATCTGAAATATAAAACTGGATACATGTCCAGTTACAAAATATGTAGCCTAATACATGACTACACTAAATATCCCAAACAGCTAAGCAAACTAGACGAGTCTCCCCGCAGGAACATCCTCGTATGGCAAAGCCGGGTCCTCGGCAGTATCTCCATAATATGTATCGCAGAGTAACTCCTCCTCAGTAAGGACACCTACAACGTTATCCTGTCAGGACGGGAGCAAGTACTGAATCTAACAAACTAGCATATGAAACATGGAAATGAACATAAGAGGAAATAACTGGAAATATGGCATCACACAATCTATCATGGCAAGGACACATATGTCATAGAGACAGATGTATATGCAATGTTTAAAACTGTAGCAGGTACGTGATCGTCAATAGGTGTAAAATATACTGTGGTACAAGTATATAAAATGTACTTTCGTACAAGTAAAACAAGCGATAGATGTACATACGTACAAATACAGCTGGTGCGCCTACGACAAGGTATACATATGAAATGTCAACCTTGCTCGGTACGTACGTACGAGTAAGGGGGCATGATCACGTACGCTACTAACAGTTTCCCCATAACCCATATTCTAATCATGTGAGAGATACATCAAGACTGTTCTAAGCATGGTAGTAACTGAAAGTACAACATGTAGAGATCTAACTTGCTACCCCAAGGATCAACATTTAACATGGTGGGGTTTACAGTTCATTTATGTGACAATATGTAAAGTTCGTAGAAAGTACTTGCCTCTAGCAAAGCAAAGCAAAACAAGCTGCGATAAAAGTGCTATGGATGTCCGGTAACTCGTCACTGTAGAAATAAATACATAAACTTAGCTTCTATACTAAGCTAAAATACTAGGACACTAATTGGTGCGACACGACTTGTGACTGGGCACCTAGCCAAAATGATGACTTTGGCATAGGAGACCAATATGGGGTGGCACACTACTTTAACTAACTTTCTAGGGTCTTTACACTAGTGAGGGGTGGGGTTCAACACGGCTAAAACTCAAAGTAACACAAAAAGCTACAAGTCGTAATTAATCAATAAATAAATCAAATGATCATTGTGTTCTAACAATTTTAGAGATAGACAAAAAGCCTAGTTTTACTTAAAATAAAGTATCAAAGTGATTATTGTTAATCATAGAAATTTATTATAATTTTTCTGGAATTTATTAACCAGTACAAATATTTATAAAAATCAGTTTTCCTAAGTATACAGAAAATAAGTTTTGGTTTCATATGCCAAACTAGTGGCAAAACAGTAAATTAAATACTACAAAAATTATACTAAATTAGCTAAATTAACATAGTATCTAAATACTATTTTTCCAGAATTTTAACAGTACTTTAAGTATTTTTAGAAAATCAAAACAGTATTGCACACAATAGAAATTAAATAATTAATTATCTACGTATTTTGTCCATGTATATAATTTGAACCAAAGTTCAAATACAGGACCCAAGGCCATGAATCAAGTCCAATATGACTTGTACAGGTCTTGAATGTGTGAGAACACATTTGGGCCCAAAAACCCATGCTAGGCTTGGACACCAAATGGTTGCAGTAATTTAAATACACTAAAATACAACTTGGTAAAAAAGTGCAAAATAAATATTAATATTTTAATAAGGCAAAAATTATGCATAGTGAAAATATACATACATATGTTTTAAAAGTACATATATATATATATAAGGAAAATACTTAATTATAAAGTATATATATATATATATATATATATTTTATATATATATATATATATATATATATATATATATATATATATATATATATATATATATATATATATACAAATATATATATATATATATATAAGGAAACATTTAATTATAAAGTATATATATAATAATATATATACACATGAAAATATATATAAAATTTACTAACTATAAAATTATATACATATATAATATACTGTCAAAATACAGTATATATAAATATACATATATACTAATATATATATATATATATTAAAACAAAAAAGAAAAAAGAAACAGAAAAAAAAACAGAAAAAAAAAGAGGAAGAAGGGGGCTCGAACCCTGCCCACAGGAAGGGGGGGTGTTTTAATACTGCTGCGCTGGCCAGTGGGCCAATTGGCCCACTGTGTTAGGATTAGACTTAGGTTAATTTTATTTAGGTCTAAACGAGTTAACATACAAAAAAATAATAAAACCAATCCTGTGTCCGGACAGTTTGGGACACAGGAATCTACGTGTCCGTGCTATGCACGACAAGTACGAGCCTAGTTCTTCGTGTCCAGACAGTCCCTCATGCTCGCCAGGACACGGCGAGTCGTATCCACGTGCACGAGACACGCACGACTCAACTCAGGGCCTGTTACCTGCGTGCCCGACTTCGGGGGAAGTTTTCGAAGGCGGAGACGGCGGCTAGGGGCGTCGGGACGGGGGCGCTTGGGCGGCGATCGACCCAGCTCGGCGTGGCAAACTGAATGGTGGTGGTGGATGGGGCTGTTGGTCGCTGTGGGGGCGGCGTAGGGGATCGTCGGAGTTAGGGTTTCGGTGGGGGTGAGAGTGGAAGATGGGGCGGTTGTGGTGGTCGTGGGGCGAATTTAGGGTTAGGGTTTTGGTCAGAGGAGAGAAGGGGGGTTTAAATAGGGTCTTGAGGCGGTCGGGGGGGCTGTGCGCTGGCCGGAAAACGCGGGTCAGCTGGCCGGTCGTCGGTCGTCGGGGGTGGGTGAGAACGTGGGGGTGACGGTCGGTTTAGCAGATAGGCCCTTAGACTTTAGGATTTTACAATTTGGTCCCCACTATAACTAAATGCAAATATTAAGTTGCATAACAGAATTAAAACAATTCCTAAATTGCAACTGCTATAATAACAATTCAACAAATTGCATATTGATATTAAAATAATTCTAAATATTACAAAGTGATATTAAAATATTTAAATAAATTGCAAAATGATATATTAGTATTAAAAACTCATTTAAAAATTATTTAAAAATTCTAGAAAAATTCTTAAAAATTATAATAAATATTTTAAGGCTAAAAATGACATTAATAATTAATTAACACTAATTTAATAATTTTTGAAAAACAGGGGCTTACAAAGATACTCCGGATCGTAAGAGGTGGCAATGAGTTTGTCATTGCTTCCATCTTCCCCACTTCTCTTAGGTTGAAAAGATAAGGAATTTTGTTTCGAATCTCGATCATAGAACTTTTTACATTGAAGA
The DNA here is from genome assembly GCA_029216955.1 of Iris pallida. Lineage (NCBI taxonomy): Eukaryota > Viridiplantae > Streptophyta > Magnoliopsida > Asparagales > Iridaceae > Iris > Iris pallida. The sequence continues at coordinate 2,963,754 of JANAVB010041019.1, forward strand.
CTGATGTGAGTATTCAAATTGGAAGTACCATTTTTTTGGGTCACTTGCATAATCTTTACCACAGTAGTTGCACCTTTCTCGAAGGCCAACTCTGGTAAAGTGTGCCCAAGCCGCTGCAGGGGGCCTTGTGGGTTTTCTCTTACCAAGAATACAAGATGAAGATGGATTATTATTATTATTTGAGCTTGGGGGAACCTCACCTTCATCATATGCAATAGCTGGAGGCTCATCCATTGGACTTGAACTTGATATTAGATTAGTTTCACTTATACTGGCAGTTGCATTGCAGACAGGAGATGAAACTAGCTGTGCAACAAAAATAAAAATGTTTCAAATTTTAACTCACACACAAAGAGAAAATATAATAGACGAAAATGAAAAGTGACATAGTTCAATTTATCTTACAAAGAAAGATGATGATGAAGAAGCCATGACCAGCAGGTCCAGCACAGACACAGTGACCAAAACTTTGACTTGTGCAGAAAATAAACATGTCCCTGTCCCTGTTCTATATTAGTTTATGCAGAAAAGACAACAATATGAATAAAACAAATAAATGGAATTCTATATAAAGCATCTGATTCAATTTTTATCAATATCCAATATTTAACAGCATTTTTTTAATCTCTCCAAAATTTACTCCATTTTTAACATGAAAAAAGAACTCTATGAAATAAAATCTTACGAATTCTCTACTAGTTCTCTAAATTTTGCTAACAAATACAGAAACCCTTAAAAATAAAGTTAACAATTCAGCAAGATTCCATCCACGGAGAACAAAACAGAGAGAAAAACTAATATAACCACAAAGCACTAAAAATAGGGGAAAACTACTAGGAAAATAAACCCTAACCCTACATCATCTATACATCTATAGAAGAAGAAAATAAACCCTAAAAATTGCTATTAAATATTGGATCTATACATCTATATTATACTTAGTACTTACAAGTTAGGGATCGAGTTTGGAGTCAACTGGAATCTGGATGGAGATTGGGCGACTTGGATTCTCGATTCGAAGGAGATTGGAGTGGTGACCCGGTAAGACGAGGACTACGGAGGGTCGGAGGCTAAAATTTGGAGGAGAAGGAGTTGGGCGACTTGGAGAAAAAATGGAGAGAGGGAGAGAAATAAGCAGCCGCCTCCCTCTTTCTCTTTTCAGTATTAAGTGATATATGAAAAGTGAAAACCTAATGCTTAAGTTAAAACTTAAAACCCTAAATAACATGTCATGTATATGTTTGGTTCGGTTCGGTTTTAGTCAGGTTTTTGGATGGACAAACCGCTGACCGAACCGAACCGATCGGTTTTCTTCAGTTTCCAACCGAACCAAATCAACTAGACCTTCGATTCGGTTAAAAATCGACCGATTTGGTTTGGTTCGGGTCGACTTGGTCAGTTTGTGCACAGTCCTAGTAATAATGACAAGTAAGTGAGAACAGTAATAAACAACTAAAACAAAAATTACTAATGTATAGAAAGACTGCACCTAACTAGTTTTTTAAAATACCACTTTCGACATGTAAACATCTAGGGTAAATACGACACACCATACGTGAAGTGTACGAGCGCTCAGAATAGACCAGAGGGAGTGGTTCCTGATTTTAGAGTGTTCATATGTCTACTAAAGTATTTCTCCACCCGACTAGTACTAATTGATCCAATATGTAAGACTAGTCAGATGAATATAAGTGACGTATGTAAAAGAGTCCTGATAAGCCAGTCTAATAGGAATAATGTACTCATAGTGAATCCACAAAAATACTATATCGTGTAACCATCGTATCGAGAATCAAACAGAAAATCAATGTAGGACAATACTAAATATACGAATCATAAAAGTTATCAAGTATGAAAACTATCAAAAAATGTACTTGCATGTTGTCCTGAGCTGAGGATACGGGTCCGATACCAAATTCGAGTCTGAATAACCTATTTATGAATTTATAGTGTCAATAAATATTTTGTAATCAAAATAAGTTGTCTACTCGGTCTCTAGGTTGATTTCTAGACCAATTTGTTTTTTTATACTACATGAATATTATATGATACATGTACTCATTACTTCCTATTCAAATTTCTATGACAGAACTTTCCTTCTTATTACTCTGCTACTATACACGATTGGTACCTGCAAAGACGTATAGATGCAGATACATAGAGTATCCACTGCTACCCACTGGTATATACGAACCCCTATACATACACTATGTTAACTTCTATTAATTTTAGAATTAGATTATCGGAAGGTGGGTGCTTACCTGCCACCGATGATTGGTGATGATCTTTACAAGGAAAGTGGCACAATTGCTCTTCTACCACTGGAGTTTCTTCTAATGCTTGGTTGATGTAGAAGGTTCCAATTGCACTCACGATGGAAAGAGGTGATGAGAGGATTAAACTTAGGGTGGAAGGCATAGAATAATTATGAATTTAAATTAGTTTAAAAAATAAAAAATAGCTATAAAAAATAATTTTCGACCCAAGGATTTACATTTGTGGATAAGCTTTGCTATATTAGAAAATTTTAGGCTCAAAACATCAACCTTGAATGAAGTGGCTCAAGGCTATTTATAACCAAAGCAATAGAAAGAGTAATGATGCAACTTTTTGTCCGGAGTTGGAAGACCATCGAATTTACGCGAAAGTTCGTCGGATCAACCATCTGCAGTGTGCAACGGCTATAAATAGATCATCGATGGGACAGGATCCGACTGTTGGATTCTAAACGGTAATAATTTGGATCATCCGTCGGATTTCCCCGGATGTCCGTCGGATAATCCAAAGTCCACAAAAGCTTTTTTGTGGGTCCTTTCGGATTTCTACGGAGATTCGTTGGATCATCCGACTGTCTGCCCAAACATGATCCAGGGTTGTTATCTATCCTAGCTTTCAATTTTGTCATCCATTTTTGTGTTTACAATTATTCATAAGACTCATTATAGACCCCAGATATACTTTAGCAGGTGCAGACTTCTTCAGAGTCTTGCGATGATGATGACATGGCTTGGCTTATTCACTTGATAGATGAAAGCTTTTTTCTTAACGGCAGTTGTCCAAAGATATCCAGATTATGAAATCTGAATACCTTTGGGGGCTTCGCCCCCGAAACCCTATGGGGGTCGCTGTCCCCTCGACCTTCGTCCGCTGACCGGACAACGGAATCCCCAAGTGCGTGGATCTGGAGATGTCGTCAAATGATTCAGAGAAATCTTGTGGGATACCATCGTCTTTGGCAAATCATGATTTCTTCAGTGCATATGTCCATGTTGATTTTGCTTATTGCTTTTTCTGGAAATACATGTTAGACGAACAAAACAATATGCAAGTATAATAAAATTAGTGCACATTAGGACTATGCTAAGTTTAAGTATAAATACTCTAGTGATAGCATGAAAATTAATGATGTCATAATGTTAAACTTAATCGAATGACCACAATAAAAAACATAGATAGATCATTGGACTAACAATCTCCCCCTTTTTTATTATGACAAATAGGTTAAGTTTAAGATAATATGATAGAAGCTCATATCACTAATATGTAGAACAATAAGCATATATCACTAAAAGGTATAATTATAAGTAAATATGCTATAGTGATTGCATGAGGATTAGTAATAATATAATGCTAAGCTAATCGATTTATCATATTCACAAGTATGATGCAATCATTAGGCCAACAATCTTCCCCATTTTGATTATGGCAAATCGGTTAAGTTTAGTATGGACATAATAGATGTATGTATCACTAATATATAAGCAAACGTAAGTATATATCACTTATAGCCTTTTACTTAAGATACTTCTATCCCTTTTTACAAATATATAAGCACATACTTAAACTTACTTCTCCCCCTTTGACATGATAAAAAATAAGCTCCCCCATACTAAGAGAAGAAATAAGATCAATTTAAAGCAAATAACTCAGAACAAGAGGAGGCATAGACAATCATGATCAAGATATATTAATGAAAACAACGGGATAAGTGTGTAAAGACAAGTTTAGAAAGCTACATACTCAATTAGAATACCAAATAAGAGGATAGCTTGTCAAAACACAATATAGTTGGTAAAACCAACAGAATTTGAAAACAATCAATAGATAGTTTACCAACTTGAAATCCAAGGAAGAAATCCAAAACACAATATGATATGAAATATTACTCTAGTTTTAAAAGAGAACTATGAAATAAAGGATTTCAATTAAAAGCCATGAGGATTAGATAATTGCAAATAATAGATACCAATGAAGATAAATACCAATTAAGATATTGAATTATGTAAACTTGATACCAATCGAAATATATAAACTTGAAATATTGATCAAAGAAGCCATTGATAGTCACAATTGTCCACAAATAAATAGTGGAACAAATAAAGGAATAATCAATGATATAGAATAATATCCTAATTTGCAATCTATTTGCTTACCCAAGTTCATGCATTAGAACTCAATTACCTTATCATGCTATATGAATACCTTTTAGATAAACATGAAGGTAAAGGAGAAAGATACTTGAGGAGAAAAATTTCAGTCGACTTGAATTCTCCCCCTCAAAGTACTACCAATGTTGATATAAATCATGAGTTTTGGGTAAGTCCTCAACAAGGAAAGCCAAATCAATTAAGCACACAGAAAAGTCAAATCAATGAAATCTCAACGGTCATCAAGATAACAAGTTAATATTGACAAGATTAACTATTTAAAAACCATATAAAAGAGAGAGTCAAGATAATAAAGACAATCGTATAAACTCTCATAAGCCCTTCATAAAATAAAAATATCATGACCATAATCAATAAGATATAAAATTAAAAAAATATGGGTACATGATGAACTAGGTATATAAAGGGTATAAATAAATTGAACCGATTAATTTGCCTTCCCTCAAAATATGTGTATCTAGTTCCAAAAGCACTTATAGCAAAAAATACATAACAAAGGATCTAGGGGTGAATCAACTAATGGATGTCTCCCCCTTGCTCAATGTATATAAGGCTATAAAATCGTCAAAATACGAGAAATATCATCTTTAGTCAAGAAGAGATTTCCAATTAATTGACATTAAAGATAAAAAAAATCGAAAGAATATTCCAATTTAGCATTTATGATCAAAAGATGGCATACATTAACCTATATAGAAAGATCTCAAATTTAAACATGATAGATCAATGTATATTACCTTTTGAGAAAAAGGTCATCATGAAATATGAATGAATTCAATTAGACCAATCATGATGAAAGACAAATATAGCTCAAAAATAAAGTAAAAGTAAAACTCTAATATCATGTCCATGATTATATAATTAGGGAAGAATCAACCAATTTAATACTTTTCATGGACTAATGTTTTATCACATAAGTACCCATCAAACGGGTAATATCCAAACCTTGCTACTTTTAATATGAAAAACCAATAGAGTTCAAATAACAAAGGCCATATGTGATAATCCATGAGTAGTCAATGTAGAGTAATAAATTAACTTGATAAACAAAATTAGATAGTTTAGGACTACTCAATCATTAGGATCATTCATAAAGAAAATAAATGGATAAATACGATCCAATGAATCCTATCAAGCGGAAATCCTAAATCCATATTTATAATAAAATCTCACAAATCAATGGAAAAGAGTCAATCTCATTTAAATGATTACAAATTCAAATCAAAAGAGATGCAATATGATAATATGATAAAATCATGACTCAAAATGAGAGAAATTTAAGAGATACTTACTAATGACTTGTATGAAAATATATTAAAGTAAGGAATCACAAACCTCTTTGAAAAACAAGATCAAATTAAATAAATTTGTTAAACTAGTTTTAGAACAAAACATATGTATCTAAAATAGAATACAAATCATATCAAGGCAATTCACAAATCTTGTTTTTTGTAAACTATCATATCATATATAGATTGAAAGAAAAACAATAGCTAGATGAGTGAAAATGAACCAGAATTATATAGCTTAACAATATGTCATAAATATCAAGCTACAAACTAATTAAGATTAATAGGTAAGTCATTAACAAGATTAATTGCTCATTAAATCTTAAGTCGTTAACACTAAAGATACTTGCTTAAGCATAGAGTGCACAATAAGGACAATACATTTTGAAAGAACAAAATGATTTAAAGACTCTTTACTAAGCAAGGATAAGAGCAGGAAGAATAAAAACTAAATGAACTAGGCTCTTATCAAAATATGGCTAAAAAGATATTCATGACAACACAATAAAACAAATCTTTTTGCCAAATATTGAGATCAATCCAAGATGATAATAGATCGATCTAGAGAACACAAAATATTATAACCATTATGAAATAACTGTATTATCTAGAAATGGAAAATCTCAACACTAAAGCTCAAACTATAGTAGCTAAAGATATGAGAGATATGATGTATACATTTCAAGGGTCCTTATGTGCTACTTAACAAACCATTGGGCAACAATAATTGAAAGAAAGCATAAATCCAAGGAATGGGCAAAGAAAGATCATAATGGGATCAAGAAAGCTAAGTGCTAAAAGATAGCAAGAAATACATTTTTTTTAAAACTTTCATAGTGCAGTATAGAAAAATATAAATAATATATAACAGAACAAGTGCACTAATAAAGGAGGTAAATTTTGAAATGCAAGATAAGCATAAAATAATGTAATTTTTAAAAGAGTATCCATACATAGTCTTGAGCAACACATAAATGAATATATTTTCTCTCAACATCCCAACTTAAAGAAATAAAACAAATAGGTCTCAAAAGTTAGGAGACATCAATATATATAAACTATATATCACAAAAAGGCATACATAAAATAAATCAAATATTACAAATCAAATGAAAATCATGTATCCATGAAGTCAACCAAAAAGTCAAGAATATATCATCAAAGAAAACTTTAAGGAAGAGACTTATTGATTCAAAAAGAAATATACCAATTATTGTCAAAAAGAATTAATAGCTAAAGTATGAGGTAAACACAAGTTTGAAGTAACGAGTATAAATAAATACCCTTCTAATCAATATAAAACCTGAGCTTAACTCATATGTCTACATAAAGATATCTATACAATAATATATATCAACATAAGAAATACATTAGCAACATATAGATAGAAATTCAAAGTATATAGTTGTAGTGCCCCGCTCCTCGCGGTCCACTATGTAATACCCACGGCTTGCTGACTCAGTCTTGAACTGAGTATTTGGGGAAACCTTTGATGGTATCGATTGATCACGGATGAAATGCACTGAACCTTTCCAATTGATGGATTGACTTCTATTGAAATGAATCTAAGAGTTTTGTTGGATGTTTTCTTTCGCTGCTTGGTTTTGATGAATGCGTTTTCGTGTTGGTTTTCGATGATTAGTTTTTATTGTTCGCTTTCATCGCATTTCGTATTTATTCCGAATCTTGAGAGAAAGAGACCGAAGTATGCTAATCAACTGTTGGTGCCAATGGAGGACGCATGAACTGTTCGTGAACGGCACATAAAGTCCCTAATTCTCTCAACTAAGATTCACCTTGGTGAGTTGCTTCAACCGGATAAACATTGATCTGTACACCTAATAAAAATGATCTCTAGTCTACTCCGTTGCCTCGTCCCTACGATCAACGATACCACAACAATAAAAGATAAGAGAAGATAATTAAATTAAATTAAATGCAAGATCATGTATTGTTACTCTATCTACTCCATAAGAATAATTATCTGCTCGGTTACTAAGTATGCTTGAAAACTGTAGACATATACAGACGAACTTGTACGTGTTGAGATGAATAAGAAGGCACGAAATGAACGTGTCGTATATCTATACATAAGTCTAAATCTGTCTCATCTGATAGAACTGCTAGAGCATGCATTTGGCCTCGGATAACTTGTGTACAAGGTAATATTTATCTCTCGGGTGGTATCTGGGGCACCTGGAACCGCTCGGCCTAGGAGAGATTAGGACCTTCATGTGAAAATGGGCATCGATATCTGAGTCCTTAGCGATAAACTGAACCAAAGTCACAACGGCTAATCATGGGAATATTCTATGGACTATTATGTAGATAGGCCACCTGCATGCTCCAAATTACAACTTTAATATCTACAAGAATGAAACATGAATTATTCGTTATGCAAATTGTGCTAACATGTCTTATACAGGGATGGCTATCGGCGATGTAAGTTGCTTATGAAATATTCTACTATCATGTTCTTATGAATTGTTAAAAAGAACCTTGACAAGTAGAAAGATCACTAGTAAAATGTTAGCTCCACATGTTGATTTAGTGCATAGATTTACGAGTTCGGCCAAAAGCCACTCGTCAGTACATGATGTGTGCTGACCCACGTTGTGGGCATCCTTTTCAGAAAGCAAAGGAGATAGGGGGATTTCAAGTGAGGCACTGAAGCTTGTCTAGTCCAGTAGAGCTCGTGGATTGCCTCAAGATTCTTTTTATTGCTAGTCAAGTTGCAAGTTTCTTTTTCTTTGAAAGTGTCTTTACATTTCCAGCATGTAATAAAGGGATATGATGTATGAGCATTGCGACTATTTTCAAAAGAGAGTTTTAAAGAGAATCATGTAGCCAAGATAAGGCAATCTGAGTTTGCAAAGTTTTGTACTTGTACTCCTATCAAGTTTATCAATAAAAGAAGTATCTTTATTTCAAAGCTTCCGTGTTTAATGTTGGTTTATATATGTCGTATGTATGTTTTTTGCTTTGTCTAGTTATTTTGTGCAGGTACTGGCCTTGTGCAAGCACAACTTAGGCTTGTACGATATCATGTCTTAGTGAGGATGAACGATCCCACAGGGATCAAAGCGAGGACGAACGACCCTAGCGGGATCGGGGCGTGACAAAGTGGTATCAGAGCCAGATTTTACGTCCTTGGCCTCTTGCAAATATCGTTTTCGAAAAAGTATATAAAGTATTTTAATGGCTTTCAAAAGTCCCGATTTTGAGTTATGAAAACCAATGCCCCATACAATAAGTCCATAATATTTTTTGAGACAGACAGAAGTTATACTCTTTTATAGAGAAATGACTCCTCCTCGACCATTTGGCTCGACCGATCCGATAGAGCGGATCACGACCATGATGGAACTACAGAGGCAGGATAATGAGGAGCGTGGCCAGATGCAACAGGCCCGACTGGAGGCCCAGCAAAAACAACTGGATGCTTTGACTCAGCTCGTAACTTCGTTAGCGGGAAATCGAGATACCACTGCAGCAACCAAACCGACGAGCACACCCGAGATTGAGCCGGTAGATGGTGACGAACCCCAGCCGGCGCGTAGGCACTCTTCCTTTAAGCCAAAGGACTTTTTGGATGTGAAACCTTCAAAATTTGAGGGCAGGACATCACCAGATAAGGTGGTGGACTGGATCGATAAAATGGAGAGTCTGTTCATATTTGTAGGAGCTCCGAGTAGCAAGAAGGTAATGTGTGCCGCTCTGCTGCTACGGCTACGGGCAGAAGACTGGTAGAAAGCAAAGATGTCGACGCTGCTTGCAACAGCTAGGAATGGAAAGATTTCATGGGCCTCGTTCAAGAAGACATTTCTGGATCAGTATCTGCCTCCAGCCATGAGTAAAAAGATAGAGAATGACTTCATAACTCTGAAACAAGGAAATATGTCCGTGGAGGACTATGAATCTGAATTTGCCAAGCTGGCAAATTTTGCTGCTGTAATGTTACCTACAGAGCAGGCTCGTATAGATCGGTTCGTTGAAGGTCTGAATGACGATATTCAGTTGAGTGTGCTGAACCAAGAATGTGAGTCATATTCATAGGCCTTTGAGGCGGTGCTGCAGGTGGAACAGTTTTGCCTGAAAAAGGCGTCAACTAAAATTTAGCACGGTCGGAATCAGCCCGCTAAGAGATATCACGATGGAGAGAAAAAACTGACGGGGAACAGAACAATAAGCCAATGTGCACATTTTATAGTCGACGAGGGCATGTGAAGGAAGACTGTCGCTATACGAATGGTCTGAATTACAGTTACTATGGCAAAAGTAGGCACATCAAGGAGGACTATTGTGCCGCTAATAATGCTTGTTTTGGTTGTGGCCAATAGGATTACTCTGTCAAAAATTGTCCGAGAAAGAATAAAATGGCTCAAAATCGTAATCACGCTGAAAAGGGTGGGCCACTGAGGGACCCACCGCAAATCAGAGACAATCAGCACAACCAGCAGCTGCGGACTATTGCTCATGTCTTTAACCTATCCACCTTACTTGATCCTGAATGCAATACTGGTAGAGGTGAGCTTATTTCTTAAGTTTTGAGGACAAAACTTTTTCTCAGTGGATTATTATGTAGTGCCCCGCTCCTCGCGGTCCACTATGTAATATCCACAGCTTGCTAACTTAGTCTTGAACTGAGTATTTGGGGAAACCTTTGCCGGTATCGATTGATCACGGATGAAATACAATGAACCTTTCCAATTGATGGATTGACTTATATTGAAATGAATCCAAGAGTTTTGTTAGATGTTTTCTTTCGCTGCTTGGTTTTGATGAATACATTTTCGTGTTGGTTTTCGATGATTGGTTTTTATTGTTCGCTTTCATCGCATTTCATATTCATTCTGAATCTTGAGAGAAAGAGACCGAAGTATGCTAATCAACTGTTGGTGCCAATGTAGGACGCGTGAACTGTTCATGAACGGCGCATGAAGTCCCTCCTTCTCTCAACTAACATTCATCTTGGTGAGTTGCTTCAATCGGACAAACATTGATCTGTACGCCTAATAAAAATGATCTCTAGTCTACTCCGTTGTCTCGTCCCTACGATCAACGATACCACAACAATAAAAGATAAGAGAAGATAATTGAATTAAATTAAATGCAAGATCATGTATTGTTACTCTATTTGCTCCATAAGAATGATCATCTGCTCGGTTACTAAGTATGCTTGAAAACTGTAGACATGTACAGATGAACTTGTACGTGTTGAGATGAATAAGAAAGCACGAAATGAACGTGTCATATATCTGTGCATAAGTCTAAATCTGTCTCATCTGATAGAACTTCTAGAGCATGCATTTGGTTTTGGACAACTTGTACACAAGGTAATATTTGTCTCTCGGGTGGTATCTGGGGGCACCTGGAACCGCTCGGCCTAGGAGAGATTAGGGCCTCCATGTGAAAATAGGCGTCGATATCTGAGTCCTTAGCGACAAGCTGAACCAAAGAGTCACAGTGGCTAATCATGGGAATACCCCATGGACCATCATGTAGATAGGCCACCTGCATGATCCAAATTACAACTTCAATATCTACAATAATAAAACATGAGGGATGACTGTCGGCGATGGTAAGTTGCTTAAGAAATATTCTACTACCATGTTCTTATGAATTATTAAAAAAAACCTAGATAAGTAGAAAGATCACTAGTAAAATATTAGCTCCACATGTTGATTTAGTTCAGAGATTTGCGAGTTCAGCCAAAAGCTGCTCGCCAGTACATAATGTGTGCTGACCCACGTTGTAGGCATCATTTTCAGAAAGCAAAGGAGATAGGAGGATATCAAGTGAGGCACTGAAGCTTGTCTAGCCCAGTAGAGCTCGTAGATTGCCTCAAGCTTCTTTTTATTTCCAGTCAAGTTGCAAGTTTCTTTTCCTTTGAAGGTGTCTTTACATTTTCAGCATGTAATAAAGGGATATGATGTATGGACATTACGACTATTTTCAAAAGAGAGTTTTAAAGAGAATCATGTAGCCAAGATAAGGCAATCTGAGTTTACAAAGTTTTGTACTTGTACTCCTATCAAGTTTATCAATAAAAGAAGTATCTTCATTTTAAAGCTTCCATGTTTAATGTTGGTTTATATATGTTGTGTGTATGTGTTTTGCTTTGTCTAGTTGTTTTGTGCAGGTACTGGCCTTGTGCAAGCGCAACTTAGGCTTACACAACATCACGCCTTAGCGAGGACGAACGATCCCGCAGGGATCAAAGCGAGGACGAACGACCCTAGCGGGATCGGGACGTGACAATAGTCATGTATCCTTAATGAATATTTGAAAAGCTATCACAAATTCAAAACATGTATAAATATGCTCTATTAGGAAAAGATATAATTGTTTCACAAGAAGTTAATCAAGGTAAAACATAGGAATCAATAGTGAATATATTATGCAAGCATAAGGTTAAAATAGAGTATAAGTATATACTTTTCAAACAATAAGAAGTTGTGCTAAACATATATATTCACAGATACAGATTAAATCAAATATGACAAATTAAAGACAAATGGGCCAGACGTAACTATCTCATAAACTTTAAAGACGAAGAGTTAAAATTATATTGACTCAAATAAAAAATCATGCTCCGTTGGACTAGAGTGATATGCATGCTTCATAAATAAAGACTTAGAATAAAGAGAAAGCATAGATAAATATATCACACTAACATAAAATGAGTGATAGACTACATAGTATGAACCAATCATTTAAGCAGAACAGCTAGACATTCTAGATAAGTAATTGCAAAAGAATTAACTAAGCATGCTAGTATTATTACTCACATTGATTTAGATAATATGCAACTAAAATCTATCAATGAGAGCTAGTAGCAAGACATACAAAATAACATGCTAGATTTAATAAATAATTTTTTTTAGAAAGAATCGTTTAGCATATTACCAAAGTGGCTCTAGTGGCCACACTTATGTTAGTGCAATTGCTTGGAAGATGACCCTTGTGGTCCCGATACAAGAAGCTCCACCTAAAACACTAGGCGAAGACTTTGGTATCCAAATAACTTGGATCCATATTTGCTAGCTTTGGGAACCCATACATTATTACTCTAGTATTAGTAGTAAAGCTCCTACGAATAGGACAAGCAAAGTTTATATAACCAATGTGAGAGCAAAAGAAGCATCTAATGCTAGTGCGTGCACGTGTATCAGAATAAGCATAATTATGAACATGTGACATACTAGAATGATGGATATTTCTAGAGTGAGCATGAGAAGATTTGGTTTTAAGAATATCATATTTTAACAACAAATCATCATGCATGCATGTAAGATAATCAAATTTAGTATTTAAAATATTAGTCCCTTTTTTAAATAAAATAATTTAGAAACAAAAATATTATTTTGTTTTTTTAAAGCATCAATAGAAGAATCATGCAAGAGGTTTAACTCAAGTGTTTGACTCTTAAGATCTTCTATTAAAGAAGAGAGATTTAATTTTCAAAATTAAAGCCTCATTCAAGTACTTTAAAGAAACACACGTTGAGTTTTGAGAATCAAGTCTAGATAATAATCATTGTTTTTATTTATCAAAAACGCATTTACTTCTTCTAAATGAACAGCCTTTTCGAAAAGTTTTTCATTTATAGAATGAAGGTTATCAAGAATCTCTAAGGATTGTTTAGCCATAGCTTTTCACTTAGAGCATTTTTTGCATTTAGAAGAAACATGATTGTCTATGCTACTAGAAATAGAACCCTCTTTGTCGAAGGAAGAATACGATGCCATGGAAAAATAACAAGGATCTATTCTAAGGATGTTAAGCCTAGCAATAGAGTCCTTGCTTTGATACCAATTGAAAGTATCCTAGAGGGGGTGAATAGGGTCATGCTAACCAATCAAGTACTAAATAATTGCTAATAGGCAATTAAAAGTTTAAGAGTGAAAGAGAAGAAGCAACAACAATACCGACACTCGATATATTCTGGTATCCTCTTGAGCACTAAATAATTGCTAATAGTACAACGTGAGTTTTTATCCGAAGGCTCACCAACTTCTTATACGAGAGCTTTTATCCGAAGGCCTCCCCGACTTCAATACAAAATATTTGATCTGAAGACTCTCTAACTTCACGGGAGCTTTTATTCGAAGACTCTCCAACTTTAGTCTTTCACAAGGAGGTTTTGATCTCCTTATAACAAGATGAAGATCTCACTCTTACAACTCAAGAACACTCTAACACAATTTGTGGATTGGCAAGTGAAAGCTTTGGTAGATTATTTGTGGATGAGATTTAGTATATTAGAAATTTTTAGGCTCAAAGCATCAACCTTGAATGAAAGGGCTCAAGGCTATTTATAACTAAAGCAATAGAAAGAGCAATGATGCAACTTTTTGTCAGCAGTCAGAAGCTCCATCGAATTTTTGCAGAAGTCCGTCGAATCATCCTCCTGCAGTGTGTAACGACTATAAATATAGCCGTTGGTATCATCAATGGGATAGGATAGGACCGATGGATTCTAAACAGTAATAATTCAGATCATCCGTCAGATTTTCTCGGACGTCTGTCGGATAATCCAAAAGTTCACAGAAGCTTTTCTATGGGTCTATTCGGATCATCCTTCCGATTTCCAAGGAGATTCTTCGGATCATCCTTTGGGTTTCCATGGAGATCCGTCGGATCATCCGACTGTCTGCCCAAACTGATCCAGGGTTGTTATCCACCCTAGATTTCAATTTTGTCATCCATTTCTTGTATTTACAATTATTTCTAAGACTTATTATAGACTCCAGATATACTTTAGTAGGTGCAGACTTCTTCAAAGTCTTGCGATGATGATGACATCGCTTAGCTTCTTCACTTGATAGATTATGGCTTTTTTCCTTGACGGCAGTTGTCCAAAGATACCCAGATTATGAAATCCGAATACCTTTTGGGGGCTTTGCTCCCGAACCCCTATGGGGGGCGCTGCCTCTCGACTCCCGTCCGCTGACCGGGCAGCGGAACCCCCGAGTGCGTGGCTCCGGAGATATTGTCGAACGGTTCAGAAAAATCTTGTGGGATACCGTCGTCTTTGGTCTCATAATTTCTTCAGTGCATATGTCCATGTTGATCTTGCTTATTGTTTTTTCTAAAAATACATGTCAGACGAATAAAGCAATATGCAAGTATGATAAAATTAGTGCACATTAGGACTATGCTAAGTTTAAGTATAAATACTCTAATGATAGCATGAAAATTAGTGATTGCATAATGTTAAATTTAATCGAATGACCACAATCAAAAACATAGTTAGATCATTGGTCTAACACCCACTTCCACCACCCCTACTCCTCTCATCCGATGTCCTCTCTCCCTCTACACTATGTCCAGCTCCAGCAAACGCTCTCGCCACGACGGTTCGTCCTCATCCTCCTCCGGCTCTCCCTTCGACAACTTGTTTGTGCCAACTGCCACATCCCATGGCTATAACCCTACCATCTTCAGAGATGCTTAACACTGTCGTGATTGGTTCTCGGTGTTTCACAAATACTCCATCTATCCAGGCAAGCCCATCTCCTTCCTACACCTTCCCGACCATCGGGATATCTTTGTGAATGCCGACATGGCAGACTTATTGGAACGTCATGTTGACGTCTACCATTGTGTTCAAATGTTTTACTGTAACCTTGTTCCCAGTATGCATGGCTCGGAGTTTGAAACCAAAGTTGGCAGTGTCAGGATCACTATAACCCCCTCCTCCTTGGCCAGCATTCTTGCCTTTCTAAGTGCGCCAACTATCGTGTGCTTCCACCCTCACTTGACACCATGAAGATCTCCCTGGACTACACCTTCGAGGAGTTCCTTTTCTGCATCTGTGACCGTCCAGCGGTCCTTAAACCAAACTACAAAGATCTGAAACCATTATACCATAATCTTCATCGCATCATATGTCACACTATTACTCCTAAGCAGGGGAACATGGACAGCTTCACCAATGAGGAGATGGTAGCCATGTAATACTTGTTTATAAATAACCTTGTTTCCTTGGCCAATACGATGATCTACATCATGATCTGAATTCAGAATTCACCCATCATTCTCTCATGTTTGGAATGTACATCACCATGATCTTTGAAGCAAATGGGGTTAATCTAACCAACTA
This sequence comes from Iris pallida, assembly GCA_029216955.1. Taxonomy (NCBI): domain Eukaryota; kingdom Viridiplantae; phylum Streptophyta; class Magnoliopsida; order Asparagales; family Iridaceae; genus Iris; species Iris pallida. The sequence goes on from JANAVB010041019.1 coordinate 2,979,599, forward strand.
TCCAAAGGAAACCAAACCAACCTTGCTTGCCAAATCCAAAGTCCGTCATCTTCACTCTACCTCTCATCCATCCTCCTTCTCGTAGCCCCCTGCAGCTGGCACATTTTTACCTCCTCCTGCCTCTACGGTCTTCTCTTCCGAGGTTCGTCGGTATATTGATTGACGCTTTGACGCGTTATCTATCTCCACCTCGGAACGTATCCAAGCGGCCTCTCCGGGCCTTAGAACCTTCATGCACCATGGCTTTATGGATCACGCCTATTATATCTAGTTCTACTTTTTGGAAAGGGATCCTACAGTTGATCCTACGGTGCCACATCCCGATTTCCTGGGTCCTCGTTTCATTGATCCCAATGTCTATGTCTTTATGTATCCCGGTAGCATTGACCCCTACGGTGCTTTCACTCTTGCTCCTGGCATGGACGAAAATCCTCTTGATGATCCTGAGAGTTAATGATGTTAGTGGTGGCGTCTCTTTCTTGTTTTGGTCTTTTGTGGTCCTTCAGGGACTTTTTAGTGGTTTTTTTATATCATGTTTTGTGTCTCTCGACAGGGACGGTAGTGTCTTTCTATGGTTGTTTAAAAAGTTTTTAAAGTTGTTTTGTATGGGTTTTCTGACCCTAGTTCCTTCTAATAATGAATATTTTCCAATTTCTACTTTATTATTTTTTAATCCATATATGCATGCTCTGATTTGCTATTTTCATAGCATCCTTTAATCATTTTGCATAAATGACAAAAAGGAAGAAATCATATTGAGGGGAAGTTATTCAATTACGGGGAAGCTTTCTCCTAAAACTCGTACGTTTGTCAATTATCAAAATGAGAGAGATTGTTGGTACATCAATGATTTCGATAATTTAACTATAATTTACCTCCGTACTGTTTTAGTTGAATTGCATTATAGATACTATGGAAACAAAGAAAGAAGCCACAAAAGCTTCCAGACACTACTAAAGATCAAAAGAACAGAAGCTTGAGAATTGCCAAATCTAAAAGACCGTACTAAAAAAGCTTCAAGATCAAAGCATGTTCATCACTAGCTCTCTGGTGTTGGTAAGTGTTTAGGAATCCTTGTAAACACCTTGGTAATGTATGGCAAACCAAAATCTAAACTATTTAAATACATTAATCTTTTGCTATGAAGAAGCAAATCATCTGTCGGTGATCTGCGGATCACCTTCGGATCATCCGAAAGAAGACAACAATATTTGTGGTCCATTCGGATCATCCGTCGGAGATCCGTGAATCACCGTAGACAATCCGAAAAAGACAACAAGTATTTGTTTGGTCCGTTACAGTTGACTCGAAAAATCCGTCGAACATCCGCGAATCACCGATGGATCTTCCGAACGTTGCAAGAATTGCTTTATATTCTTGGATTTGTAAAAATAGACTTTCCCTTCTTAATAAATGCTTATTCACTTGAGCCTTAAATTTTGTCAACTAGAGTGTTAGAGTTTGTTCAAGAGTTGTAATATAGATCTTCCACGTATTCTTGAAGATCAAAAATCTATTCTTGTGTAAGAAGTTGATGAGCCTTCAGATCAAAACTCGTGTGTAAAAAGTTGTCGAGCCTTCGGATCAAAGCTCGAGGTGTACTATTTACTCAAATAGTGGATTAAAGCCAGAGAGAGTTTCGGGACTGGACTGCCCTCGTGGAGAAAACAAAGATACATCAGATGTTTGATGTATTGTTCTCTCTCTCTCTCTCCCTCTCCCTCTTCTCTAAATTGCTATTTACTTTACAATTTGTGTTGGTAATTTTTATTATCCTATTCACCCCCAGGGTTCTTCAGTATTTGCATTATTAGGGTTTAGCTCCCGAATTATTTCATTAGTTTTTTTAACATGTTCTTAAACTTAAAAAAGTTGCATTGACCAATGTCTAAGTCTTTTAGCTTATTATTCATAGATTCTTTTATTTTTGTCCTTAAACTTTTGTTTATTCTAACATGAGCCCCCTAAAGATCTATTGGTATTCATCTATTTTGATGTATGCATCATGTTAAAAAAGAGAAAGAATATATGCATCCAACATCCTAACTTAGAGTCACCGTAACTCCTCTAGGTAACCTTAATATGTTATCTAATATGCGGTCTGGCTTGATCATAGATTTTTTTGGTTGCCTTTCATGTGATGTCATCTAACGACAAAAATAAAATGCGTTACACATGCAACGCGTGTGCCCTGATGCTTGTCTATCATATCTCTACTATTATAATGCGGCTTTGAAATGAGTCGTCTAAAGTTGTATATATACTCATCTAATTAAGTTTTTTTTTTAAATTTCTAAGTATCACCATATGTATATCCCTCACCTAAAAAATTCTAAAATTATATCTAATTTAAGTTCCTATCTAATTTAGATTATTTTAATATATTTAGGCTAACTATATGGTATTATCTAAATATATATTCAAAATTCAAAAAATATATCTACAATAAATTTTAACTAAAATATACTACAATTAGATTTAAACTATTTTAATATAATTTAAATTTATATCTAATTATTCAATAATATTAGGGGAAATTATTTTGTAATGTCAACAAGACTAGTGTAGAATCGTTGAGCACATCTAGGGGGGGAGTGAATAGAATGTGTGCGTGCATCGGAATAAATATTACAATTAAAAATTATGGCTAGTAAGAACAGATGAACATTAGAATATGAATTGCAGTAAAAGTAAACAGTTAAGAAGATTCAAACTCAATGACACAACGATATATAGGTATCCCTCGTGGAAGACTAGTCCAGTCTCGAGTACTACCTGCTCGATGTTAATCCACTATGACACAAGCTTTAACTGAGTGCTTACAACTCTTACAATACCGTGTTTGGGGACAAGTGCATGACCAACTTCAATCTTACATATTTTCTAGACTCAAATAAAAATAAAAATACAGAAAAAAATATGTAAAAGTCTTGATCTTGATTCCATCATTTTTGGTCTTGATGACGACGAGACGTTTGTAGCAGTAGGTGCAGACATTCTGACTTGATACCTGTAGCTGTGTATATTTTACGTATCGATAAAGTTGACGTTAATTATCAAAATCAGGTATGACCATGACCACTGGGTCAACAACTAGTTATAATTATTTTAAAAAAAAGTATATGTATATCCTTGTATCCTGTTATAATTAATTTTTTTAGAAAAAGTAAATATTATCCTCAAATGTATATTCTCTAAGTAATTAAAAAAATTCTAACTAATAACTTAATTACGTGATATTATTTAACTATTATATACAAATCTTAATTAAAATGTAAAAATATTTGTAATAAATTTAAAATATAAAATATTCAAATCTTTCACTATATAATAAGGCTTCAAAACGGCTCACTTTTGAGCCGTCTAAGCCGTCATTATATCACGGTCCATTTTATTTGGAAAAAAATAAATTGTGTAAAAAATTGTTGAAAAAAGTTTAAATTTGTCAACATGGAGAATCGAACTCAACCAAAAAAGAAAAATACATCATACCCTAACCACATGAGTTAGAAGAGATATTTGACTATAAGTGAATAATATTATTATAATATTATACGTGCAAAGCACGTGCATTTACTAGTTATATATAAATTTTTTTTACTTGCACGTGACTAAGTATATCTCTACGATTATAATGAGGCTAGAAAATGGCCTCAGAAGTGAGCCATGCATCTAAGTCGTATGTATATCATCCACCATTTAATTTACTAAACAATTACAGATAAACAAATTAGCATTCTCTTCGTCTCTACTCGTGCGCGTGCACACACACATATAAATGAAAATTAAAAATATTATAAACTAAATTTTAAATTTAAAAAGTGAAAAATATTAAAAAATTTGTTAACAAATCTAAAGCCAAATATATATTTAAATATTTAAACTATTTTTAACAATATTATCAAAAATTATTTTACGTGTAACACATGTGAATTTACTGGTATATATTATTTTCTACTGTATAATGCGGCTTGGAAGCAATTCAGGACTAAGCCGTCCAAGCCATATGTATATTGTCCACCATTTTTTTATATTAAAAAATTACGGATTAAAAGAACTAACTCTCTTCTTTTATTTTATTAAAATAATTACGAATAAAATAACTAAATTTCTCTCCTTTTTCACGCACATATATATATATATATATATATATATATATATATATATATATATATATATATATATATATATATTTGAAAAACTAAATTTAAAATTTAATTTAAAGTGTACTTTAAATTATTAACAAAACTAAATTCAAATATATTTAAATATCTAAACTATTTTTAGCGATATCATAAAAAATTATTTTACGTGACCATCTGCGTATCCCACATCCTCATGTACACAATCCTAAAATTCTATCTAATTTAAATTTTTATGTAATTTTAAACTATTTTAATATATTTAAACTAATTATATGATATTATCTAAATATATATCCAAAATTTTAAAAACATATATATAATTTTTTTAAAATTATTTTGATATAAGTTAGAGTTTTATCTAATTATTCAATAATTTTAGACAATATTTTTTTTCTACGTGAATATGACTAGTATAAATAACGAGAGAGAGCAGAGAATAGCGAGACGTAAGCACATCATAAGAGAGAGAGAGAGAGAGAGAGAGAGAGAGAGAAAGAGAAAGGGTGAGAAAATCAAAACTCATCATTTCACTTTCATCATCCGGATCATCACAAGCAGAAGAAGCGATCCCCTCTCTCTCTCTCTCTCCCCTAACCCTAAATATAAAAAATTCCCCAAAATTCTCTCCGATTCCGATCCCGATCGACCATGGCGAAATCCGACGCCTAGATCCTCTCCTCGGTCTGTTTCTTCTCGATCCCCGCGAAAGCAAAAGAAACAGCCTGAGGTTATGATCGAGCTCCGTATCAAGGGCGAGAAGCTAGGGTTTTCTAGGTTTTCTTCTAGCTTCTTTGGGGCTTTTGGGCTTTGGGGATGAGGAACAGCGGGTTCTTCTCTTCCAGTAACTTCTCCAGCTACTTGAGGATCGTCTCCAATGGGGCCTCCACCGTCGCGGCGTCGGTGAAGTCGGCGGGGGCCTCCGTCGCCTCGTCGATCGCCGAGCGGGACGCCGCCGCCGGCCGCGATCAGGTACTTGGTTGTAAAAAAGTAGTGATTTTTATGCTGCATGTGGGTGTAGTTTGTGAGTTTCGTTGGAAAAGGTGTCAACTTTAACTTTTGGATTGGTTGCTGTGTTTGGACTAGAATCCGAATGGCATCGGCGGTTGAAAAGCTTCGGTTTTGCTGCTTTTGCGATTTTTTAGGGAAGATATTTATGGTTTTAGTTTGGAACTTTTCAAGTTTCAATGAGGTTTGTATTGCGAAAAATGTCCGGACTTTGGAGTTGTACTATTTGTCTCATTCAATTATGCTATAATGGAAGAAAAGCTTCAGTTTGCTGATTGTGTGATTCTCAAGGGAACAGATTAGTAGGTTTGGGTTGGAACTATTTTGCTTGTAGCAGGAGTGTTCTTATTGGGCAACAAACTGAGTTTGGAGAAGTTTTATTTGGATATTGTGGGATTTTAAAGAGTAGAAGAGTTGGAAGTACTTTTTTTGTCGATTGAATGAGTGTGCTTTGTCGGGTTCCGTATTTTTGGTCTTCTAGCTTCGCGGGAATGGTTAGGTTCTGATATGGTCACGTTTGTCGTGAAATGGAAAAAGAAGATGATTTTGTTCATTTTCGATGCGAGTGTTTTGAACTTTTGATATTGTCGTTTTCCCATACATTCAAAGGCTATTATTGTTTATCGCCACTCGGAATGTCTTTATGCTAGGGATGGGTGCTAGAGATCGGTAGGATTATGCTAGGGGTTGATGGTCTCGTGAGAAACTTGTGGACTTTAATTGAATTTTAGTTCTGTAATTTGAGTAGTCCTGTCCAAGACGGTAGTGTTTTTTCCTGCTGGATGTGGTTTACTTGATGGGTACGAGATTGGGGTGTGTGACTTTGAGCTGAGTAATTGGGAGGAATGTTGGGTTGGGCAGGGCAGGGCAGGGAATTGCATTCTTGTTTAGTAAGATAATTATGGAAAGGCATAAATTGCTTATTCGTATACTGGAAGGAAAATTTTGCTTGCTGCTTTTGCGTTAAAGTAAGAACTTAGTGTGAAAAAAGTTAAGCCTGGGAGGATCTTGAGAGATCTCAAGAGTTATATTTTGTCAGCTTTCTTATTTTGTGACACCTAGCTTGGTTGCGAATGAGTAGGTTTGATATCGTGATCTTCTTTTCAAGAAAGAAAAAAAGATGCTTTAGTTAGTTTTTGATGGAAGCAAAATTTCTATTTTCTTAATGCCCTCGTGAAAAAGGTTTTATGTATTTGGGAGACTAACTTTGGAAATATTGTAATTGGTTACAGTGGGATCACAAGAAATGGAAGAGTTAGATTTGTTGTCTATCGACGGGAATGATTATTCATTATTGGAGTGTGTGCGTGGGTTATCTAGCTTGGCCTGGAATTGGTCGTTTTTACCGTTTTGGATACATTATCATTAGGGCCGGTCCTGAATAATTGAAGGCTCTGTGTGAATCACAAAATGTGGCCCTAAATTTATTTATTCGTATTTTTAAAATGTATTATTCTATGTCTTTACCAAAATCTCTGGAGATGCCCTTCATTGTATATTATAATTGAATCTATAGGTAGTTACTAAACAAAATAACGAAAGCTCAAATTATCTATATTCAAGCAAATTAAATAGTATAATAAAGATGTTTTAGATATAAGATGTACTTACAGTTAAATTGTCAAAATATGGCTTCAAATTCTTTTGTTGATGAGAACACATAATAAAGTGAATAATTATCAATACCCGAATGAGAAGTAATATGTGATCACACAATTGAGGGCCTCCAAGACCTAAGTCACCTGATGCAAGATCAAGAGCTCCGGTATTCGGCATCACCTTTTCTTAAATAAAGACTAGGCCTGCACATCCAAGTTCCAAAGTCCTAAATTATATATATATATATATATATATATATATATATATATATATATATATATATATATATATATGATCATTATTGTAAAAATAAAACTCACATCAGATCATTATTGTAGAAAATAAATTCATCTAACAATTGAGGGATCTTTAGAAGCAAAATAGCAATTGAACCTCTTAGAGATGATAGGCAACACAACGGTCAGAGCATGATCTTCGAGAAACCATAAAATTTTTATATGATTATAGATATGATTCTTAGAGTCGGTAGGGAATAGGGATTGAAGAATTGGAGGTCTTGGGCAAATCGTAGAGCAAGGATTGAGGAAGAAATGGGATAACTTGAATTACAAAATTACAAAACTGACCATAATATATTTTTTTGAGGCCCCCAAAAATTGGAGGCCCTGTGCAGCCGCACTTTTGGTATGGCCCCAGGGCCGGTCCTGATTATCATGTTTGTGACTTGTCTTGTTCATTTTTTATAGGATATATTTTTTGCATTGTGAAATGAACATTCTCATCATCGACATAAAGTATATATATTTGGCATGTTACTAAGTTTGGGAAATAAAATTTATTTAGATGATATGAGATCTTAAAAAAATAGAACAATGCCATTTTCTCTTTTGTTGATGGAAATGATTATGTGCTTTCGGTTTCCTATGTTGGGTCATCTAGCTTTGTGGGGAATGATTAGGTTTGTATATAGTGTCATGTTTGATATGGAAAAGATATTTTTTTGTTCATTTTTGATTGGAGCAATTTTCTATTTTAACATGAGTATTCTTTTCTCTTGTAACATGAGTATTCTTACTGCTCTCATAAAAAGGTGATATACTAAGTTTGGAAATATTTTATATGGATATTGCCAGATCTTAAGAAATACAAGATTCTGATGCTTTTTGTCGATGAAATCAGGCATCGTCGGCTTTTGTATTTTGATTTATCTAGCTTGTCTAGGAATGCTAGGTTTGCAAATGTAAATGTTTATTAGGAAATGGGAAATATGGTTTTGTTCATTTGTTCGTTTGGAACGATTTTTATTGTAATTTTTCTAATTTGAATCTATTGTTTGTCACTGCTTGGAATGTTAATATGCTAAGGATAGATAGAGGAGACACCTTGGACAATCTTACAGTCTGTTTAGCAGGACATTATACTATTATAGTGGAGATAATTTTCTTTTTTTGCTGCATGTTCAGTTCTTGGAAGAGGTGCTGATTTTTGACAAGCAATGTGTCTGAATTTTTATCTGTGAGCAATATATTTAGTTTCTAACTACTGATCCATTTGGTTATTTTAGGAAGCATGATCATCAGATTTTGGAACATGCTTGTCTTACAAGGATTTATATTTATATCCTAGTTTGGAAGGAAACGTAAGTGGTTATTTCAGTAATTGAAGAGAACTTTGGTCTTGCTACTGGTTATCCTGATTTTTTTTTGTAGTACAGATGAGCGCTTCTGGAGATATTTTTGCACTGCAGATATCACGTAGAATATTGGAAATTGTTATCCAGTATGGATTATTACAACACTTAACTCTCCTTCCATCATCTCAGGTTCTCAATACCGTTAATCATGGAACCTTCTTGAACACACAAGATGAATTGCTAGCCTCTAATGAACTTGAAACACAGAAATTTAGTTCCATATAGTTGTGTGTTTCACTAGTTCTTTGTTGAGTTCCACTTGTTGTGGGGCCCCGGATGGTGGTTGTGGTGTGGGGGGGGGGGGGGGGGGGGGGGGGATTACTAGTTAATTTATCGAATTTTTCCTTCTGATGTAAATTATATTCCTTTCCCACTTCGTTTCTTTAATGGATTTTAGAATGTTTGAACAGGTACTTCAGGATAATGCGCCAAACATATTCCTTTTATTTATTCGAAATGTCTTGCAGTTCTTTATCCCCAAAAATATATTTGTCAATAGATTTCCTTGGTTTTACAATCCAATATTGTTTTGTTCCGACAATGCAATAGAGAACGAATGCGAGAAAGGAGCTTTCATTTCCAGTCTACAATTATTTAATATTTAATTTATGGGCAGGGAAAACATAATTTTCTTATTACTAACTTGTTAAGTTCATTGTTTGTGATAAAGGTTTCCTGGGCTGGATTTGATAAAATAGAATGTGAGGGTGGTGCCTTTCGACAAGTTCTTTTGTTGGGTTATAGATCTGGCTTCCAGGTGTGGGATGTTGAGGAGGCAGATGATGTGCGGCAGTTAGTATCCCGGCATGATGGTCATGTTTCATTTTTGCAAGTGCAAAAGAAGCCAGTTGCATCAAAGACGTCTGGAGATAAGTTCACAGATGTTCGCCCTTTGCTGGTTGTTGCTGGAGAATCATCTCTTTCAAGTACTGGCAGCAATATTGACGGTGCCTGCAACAGAGCTGCTGGTAGCTGCCAAGAGATGGAAACTGAGAATTCATTTCCTACATTTGTTCACTTTTATGCATTAAAAACGCATGATTATGTGCATGTTTTAAAGTTCAGAACAGCTGTTTACTCAGTGAGGTGTAGTTCTCGCATTGTGGCTGTTTCCCAAGCTTCTCAGGTATGCCTCCACACTTATTTATGTAGTGTGGCAAACTCTCGAGTGCATTAGTAAACAAGGTGATACTTGCTGCAGGTTCATTGTTTTAATGCTGGAACCTTGGAGAGAGAATACACTATCCTTACTTGCCCGATGGTTCCTAGATATCCTGGTTCTGGAGGTGTAGGTTATGGACCACTTGCTGTGGGTCCCAGGTGGTTGGCTTATAGTGGGAATCCTGTTGTGGTTTCAAATACTAGTCGTGTCAGCCCACAACATTTGACTCCGTCTACAGGATTGTCTCAGCCTCCATCAAATGGAAGTTTGGTGGCACATTATGCAAAAGAATCAAGTAAACAACTTGCTTCTGGTATTGTGACCCTTGGAGATATTGGATACAAGAAGCTTTCGAAGTATTGCTCAGAACTAATTACTGATAGCAATGGCACTATAAACCAAGGGAGTTCCAGCTTTAAGGCTAAAACAATCAATGGATACGTCGTGGACGCAGATAATGTAGGAATGGTATGCATCTTACTTTTTCTTTTATATATATATATACAATATCAGGATATCACATTCCTTTTCACTCTTTGGTTTAATGTCATAGAGATGATGGCAATTCCCCATCATCTTACTTCCTCCTCCTAGGCTCTTTTCATTCTAGGGGAACTTGGATGGTGCATGGTAGTCAAAGGCGCACTTGAGGCACAAAAGGTCTATATCGCCTGTGGCGCAAGGCGCAGTTAAGACGCGCGTCCGAGCGAAGCGAGGCACAAATATTAAAAATAATAAAAATATACATAGATAAATAAATAAATTAGTAATGTAACATATAAAACCAAATAACATATTAAAACAACAAAAATACGTTAAAAACCAAGTGGACTAGGAGTCAACGTAACTAACATGAGTTTGTATTATCCTTACCATACTTTTAGTAAATTTTAGGCTCCGTTTGGTTGTCCTTTTAAACTCAGCATTCTGAGTTTAAACATCAAACTCATAGGAAATAGCGTTTCGCTATGGTTTCTAAGAAAGTGTAGTTTATAAAAGTTTTTCCCAAAGTAGCTTTTAAAAACACTTTTCAAAGAATAAGAAAAGTTGTTTTTCCCAAAACGTGATGGGTCCTCCCCTTTCTTTCGATTCTTTCAACCTCTCATTTCTCTTTCTCTCTCCACTTGGTTCTCTTCTCTCCCTCTCCCTCTTCCTCTTCCGTGGACACAACAGCCGTCCCTGTAGCTGGGAAGCCGCCTCCAGATCGAGAAGCCTCTTCATAATCCTAAATTTGACGACCTCGACCAGGAGCTCGACGGCCCCCTCCACCACCGCGGGGTTCGACAGAGGCGGCTGGGTTCCATGGTGGTCGTGGAGGAGGAAGGAGGCGGCGGGGTTCCGACAGCCCCTAATCCTAAATCTGATGACCTCGAACCCTTCTCCGGTCACTAGTGTTGGTATCGTCAACCTCCGCTGAAGGATCATACCATCTCTCCTCAGTAGTCTCCGAGTACCCGAATCCGGCCGTCTAGCGCCGAAGCTCCATCGAAATCTGGTCGCTCCGACCGTCTAGAGCATTGAGCTCGAGGGCGGGTGGTCTTGCCGATGTCGGAGGAGGAGTCGATGTTGCGGAGGTCAAGGAGGAGGTCTAGGTTGCGGAGGCCTGCGTCGACGGACAACAACGTGGAGACCGAGGCGGCAACCCCTTCTTCTTTGGTCCCAACGGCCTCGAACCCCCTGCTTCTCCTCTTCGTTGGTCCAGACGCAGAACTTCTCGCCGGTGACGGAGGATGACGACGACGAAGCGGATATGGAACGGACATCGATGGTGGACACGAGATTCCAGAAAAAATTGGTTGTGTGGACAAAAAAATTCATGTCGGATATGAAAATTTGGGTGTGGACACCTTGGGGTTGGATCAGAGGCTGGACACGAAATTATGGACACATCATATTCAAAATTATTGCATAAAATTTATTACAAAAATATTTTCAGGAAAAAAATATTAAACATAATTTCTAACTTTTGTTTTTGAAAATCATTTTCAAATGAAAGTAACCAAACACAAACTCGGAAACTGTACGTCCAGAAAACAACTTTATAACATCAGAAAACAACTTTATAACATCTTCTCTAAAAACTGTTTTCAGAACAAAATTTCAGAAAGCCTATCCAAACGGATCCTCAGTTTTTCAAGTTCAATTGTAACCAACTACTTGTACGAGGTAAAAATTATCTGCATGCCTCGAAGTTTTTTCTATTAATAAAAAAATCCATAAGGCGCGCTTAGGCACGCCTTTTCTTGGTTGCACCTTGCATAAAGGCACACTTAAGGCGCGCCTGGAGAAAGAAGCCTTGTCTAGTGAGGTGCAAGGCGCAGTTGCTGCACCCTTCTTAGGCGCACCTTTGACTACCATGGGATGGTGCTCCTTTGTTGCATCAGCTTAGCCGGAAGGAAGGTAGGTGTACCTACCTACCTACCTACCAAGTGGCCTTCTATGTTCCATGGCATGACCCTCTCATGCTCATAGCTACCATGGCTGATAATTTATCACCAACTTAGTGGGTTGATGTCAGGTCTGATGTCTGGTTATAAAAACTGTCAATTATTTTATGGAGCTTCCTTAGTCTCCTTGGCAGACTCGATTCTGCTGAGAGGTCTGAAAATGATGGTAATGATGATGGATTTTCAGTATATCACATTCCCCAGCTATGGACAACGTTTCCTGAGATGACATCTGCTGTCAATTATCTTATGGAGCTTCCTTATGCTCCTTGAAGGACCCGATTCTGATGAGAGGTCTGAAAATGATGGTAATGGTGATGGATTTTCAGTATATCACATTCCCCAGCTACTGACAAAGTTTCCTGAGAGTTCTAAAATAGTCATTTGATTTACTGCATTGCCTTTCTTTTGCATTTGCTAATTAAATCAAAATTTCCTTAATAATTTTAAAGAAGTCTATATATGTTCTTTCTTAATGTATCCCAATGTGTAACTGTTTTTTGGAGCTGTTTATGTCTGTTATTTGGACTACATGCTAATGGCGATTTATTTTTCTATATTATGATAGCGTCTTTTTATTATTTGATTTCTTGATGAGTTCCGTTCACTTTTTTCACAAAACATGCAGGTTATTGTTCGCGACATTGTTTTAAAATCTGTCATCGTACAGTTTAGGGCTCATAGAAGCCCTATCTCAGCATTATGTTTTGATTCTAGTGGGACTTTGTTAGTGACTGCATCCATCAATGGTCACAACATTAATGTATTTCGCATAATGCCTTCTCCTCATGGATGTTCACCAGGATCCGATGCCGCAGGAACTAGCATTCATCTTTATAGATTGCAACGAGGCATCACCAATGCGGTAGTGTGCATAGGAGAAGATGATGTTTCCATCTCTTAACCATATTTTATCATTTAGATTTAATCATTTCATATTTTATGTATCTCAGGTCATACAAGAAATCAGTTTTAGTGATGATAGCCAGTGGATAATGATCAGTTCATCTAGGGGAACCAGTCATCTATTCACAATTCCTCCATCTGGTGGAGCTGCAAGTGTCGTGGATGTTGCAGCTCCAACCACACTATCTGTTGTTGGCAGAATAAAAAATGGAAATGGGTGGAAAGATGCTGTAACTGGTGCTGCAGCTGCTGCTACTGGCCGAGTCAGTCCCCTTTCTGGAGCCATTGCTTCGACGTTCCACAACTGCAAGGGCTCTAGCCTTTATCAAGATTTCAACTCATTAAGTACAAAGTACTATTTGCTCGTCTTCTCTCCTTCTGGTTGTATTATTCAGTACGTGTTGGGACAGTCAACTACGGAAGATTCTGGTAATGATTTATCTGGGTTAAGTGCCATTCCTAGTGTTTTCCCACAAGAATCTGATCCAAGGTTTGTTGTCGAGGCACTTCAGAAATGGGATATCTGTCACAGACGTAATAGAAGAGACCGTGTTGATTGTGTTGATGTATATGGCGAACATGGGAATGGAGAAAACACCAAACATTTCCAGAAGGGGATTAAAAAGGGAACTAGTGTCTACCCCACATGTACTGGTTCAGACACGCAAAGTAAATCTGGTCCTGAAGAAAATCATCACATGTACATTTCTGAAATTGAGTTGCAGATGCATTCACCTCAGGTTCCAATATGGATGAAACCCGAGGTACTTAAATGATTCGTTTTCAGGATATCAATAAATTCTCTTTGATAGTGTTTTGATTTTATTAAAGTTTGTCAATTCAATTATCTGGCCTCTTAATTGTATTTGACAGATATATTTTCAAGTGATGAAGGTTGAAAGCATCATTGCAGACTATACTAGCAGCATGGGTGGAGAAATTGAGATAGAGAGGATTCCAACCCGTACTATTGAAGCAAGATCGAAAGAACTGATACCAGTTTTTGACTATCTTCAGTCATCTAGGTTCCATCAGTCAAGGTTCACACTGGCCCTTTATATTCATATCATCCTTATGAATCATAATGTCTGACGATGATCGTTTTTTATGTACTCTATTAGTCATATTATGCTGACCTCTTGATCATATTGTTTTGTACCTAGATATAAAGTAATAATAAAATCCATTTTGAACTATTTCATTTTTATGCTATCGAGGAGAAATTGCTTGGATGCTTTACTATTTATGTAGTATCCACATTTGTTTTGTAATTAGTGGATTGAATATTTTGTGTTACATTTGTTTTTTATATTGCTTTATGGCGATGTTATTTATGAATTTGCTTCTTGGTGAATTATTTTGATATTATAGATGCTTCTTGCTTGAGAGTTCTCTCATTAATTCTGCAACTCTATCCAGTAAATCTGCCGCTTTCAGTTTTCCGTTGAGTCCTTTATTGGTTATATAGGTTATCTTAAAGGCTATGAAGAGTTATATTTGATGAAGAGAGTGCTTTTATTTGTTGATAGCCCCAATCTATTTATTGGCAGTTTATCTTGTAAAAGGGTCTAGTTTGTACTTCCCTGTGGAAATAGGTCACTGATTTAAGGAAAGATGAAGCAAATAGTCTAACCGTTGTCAAGATAGTTTGCTCTTAACTTATTTAATTGTATATTTATATTTTCCTTGTTCAGGGTATATCCATTTGGAGGAAGCACGGACTATGGTTTTATTCTAAAGGCATAAGTTCGGGATAATCCCTACTATTAAAATATTATTTGTAGATGTTAAACTCCCATTTTATTGACAATTAAAATCATTCATATAGATCAAGATGTTTCTAGATGATAGGAACTAATAACACAAGATAAATCCTGAAAACAAATGAGATAACCATTCGGTTATAACAACAAAACCGAAAATGAAGCTTTTATACCAAAACTTTGGGGTCGTCTGTTTGAATCCTATTCTTAGGTTCGGCTCTGCGCCATCAACCATGTAACACTAACAATATCCATATACTTTTTTAAGACTTCAGGCCAAGTTCGTCTAACCTCTACCTCTAGACCTAGCGGCTCCATTAACTAATATTATCACTCCTTACATGAGCATCTATTTGTCTATGTTGCATATGTTCAAACCACCTAAGTCAATTTTTCTCATCTTGTCCTCAATTGGCGCCACCTCTATCTTCCCACAAACTGAGAGTGGAAAGTACGCCATGCTTGCTTGTAAAGAAGTGAAACATGACAATCGAATGAGACAACCAACTTGGTGGCAAGAGAGGCGACCAGCATGACAATGAGACAACAAGCAGCAAAAAACAGTCTCTGGAGGTTGCTAAAAAATCACTCGGAGATTGCTAGAAAAGCCAACAGAGTTCGTTGTAGGTTGACGTAGAAGTTGCCAAAAATGTCAATGAAGGTTGATGAAGTTTGCAGGGGAAAAAAAAACTTCGGAGGTTACCAAAAAAGTTGTCAACAACAACGAGCTTCAAGAAGAACGATAAGGGTGGCTACACTGCTGGGATACGACAATAATTAGCGTTAGTAACAGTACTGGGAGAAGAAACACATCCTGGAGAAGAAACACGTCCAGGAGCATATTTCCAAATATGCACCTAAGGCTCTAACATCAGCACCTCAGTACATATGGAATGAGGCTCCCTTCGTAAGGTGCACGCCTCATGGTGAGGCTCATACGCAGCTAAGGCGCACCTCACGCATATAATGAATTTTACATTTTCTTTTTTTTTTTAATATTTTTTTTGTTAACAAATGGATTTGTTTCAATTGAGCAAGGGTCTCTTTTAGATCTGTCAGTTGTAAGCATTTTAGAGAGAATTAAATAGAGAAACTGAAACGAGCCTCACAGATCAAAAGAAAAAAAAACTGAAGTCTCTTCATGCTTTCTGCTTGTTCTGAAATCTGAAGCCTCCTTTTCCCTGGTTCTCAAATAAACTGTTATTGTTCTTCCTTTATATTATCTACCATTGTTTTTTTTTCTTTTGCTATGTTTTGTTAGCTTTGTTGTGTTTTCCCCATGCTCTGATTTCTTCTTCTTATTCTTTCGTTTCCTTCTGTTATGCCCTGAACATCTAATACTTTATTTTCCATGGTCTATTTCTTCTTGCTCTTTTTACTTTTTAATTGATGTTTCTTTCAACCCATTCATTGGTCATCGAACTAAAACCTCTCAGTTACATTCCTATGCCTAGTTCTTCCTATAACACAAGTCGAGTTTCTTGTTTTTGTCTTGATATGATTATTGAATTGAACTCTGACACATCCCCTTTCAATTGTATTACAAATAGTCCTATATGATTTATAATATAGGACTATTACAAGTAGTAGTAGTACTAATAATAATAATTTTTTGAATAAATTTGTGTCTTGCCTTAATGAGGCCCTTTGTGCCATAGTGCGCGTTGTGCCTTTAATAACTTTGATGAAGTAGTAGTAGTAGTAATAATAATATTTTTTGAATAATTTTGTGCCTTGCCTTAATGAGGTCATGCCTCATGCCTCACTCCTCTACACCCTTTGTGCCAAGGTGCGCCTTGTGCCTTTGCATGGATACCATGTTAAAATATTATTTGTAATTGTGAAACTCTCATTTTATTGACAATTAAAATCATACATATATGGATAGAAATGTTCCTACGTGATAGGAAAGAACCGATATAAGATAAATCCTGATGACAGATAAGTTAACCATCCGGTTACAAAAATAACTTAAACATATAAAAAAAAATTATCAAAAAAAAAAAATCAACAGACAGGATAATTTCCAGAGCTTGTTGACACTGATATGTGCAAAATGAGGTGATGGAATTGCAAATATTGTTATGGATTACATTTTAAATTTTTTAGGTCTTGTATATTTATATTGTGGACATGAGACGAATCAATGGTTTATCAAAATATTAAGAATCAATAGATTTTTAAATCCTTTCATGAGAAAGGACCCAGCCACAGATACGATTCTCAATCAAAAGGGAAAAATGTAATCTGAAAAATAACTTAAACATATAAAAAAAAATATAAAAAAAAATATCAACAGAGAGGATAATTTCCAGAGCTTGTTGACACTGATATGTGCAAAATGAGGTGATGGAATTGCAAATATTGTTATGGATTACATTTTAAATTTTTTAGGTCTTGTATATTTATATTGTGGACACGAGACGAATCAATGGTTCATCAAAATATTAAGAATCAATAGATTTTTAAATCCTTTCATGAGAAAGGACCCAGCCACAGATACGATTCTCAATCAAAAGGGAAAAAAAAATGTAATCTGTGTTTATGTAGCTATTGGTCAAAAAGGCACATAGGAAAGAACTGATATAAGATAATCCTATAACAGATAAGTTAACCATTCGGTTACAAAAATAACTTAAACATATCTTAATTATCAACAGAGAGGATAATGTCCAGAGCTTGTTGACACTGATATGTGCAAAATAAGGTGATGGAAATGCAAAAATTGTTATGGATTAAATTTTGAAGTTTTTTAGGTCTTGTATATTTATATTGTGGACACGAGACGAATCAATGGTTTATCAAAATCATAAGAATCAGTAGATTTTTAAATCTGTTCATGAGAAAGGACCCAGCCACATATACGATTCTCAATCAAAGGAAAACAAAATATAATTTGTGTTTATGTAGCTATTGACCAAAAAGGCACATGGATTCTATTGAGAAGGGCTGAGATGCGTGTTTGGAACTTGCCTTGCTCCATGCCATAAGCAGATCAGACTACTTGATCAAAGTCGAATCCCCTAAAAGTGCAATTAGTCATTATGATGATCGAGGATTGGAGAGGAGAGGTGGAATAGTTGTTATAGGTGTAGAATTGTGGAAGTGTATATAGATGTTAGAAGGCTGCTATGTATTTTCTGAACCGATGGTTTTTGGTCACCTGTGTAGTGTCCCACTCTGCGAGGGCACTACATAGACGGAGAAATCGGTGTACTGACTCGAGAGGAAAGCCTTCACGAAGATGATTGATGTGGGTGAGTGGACAAGGACTTCACTTTCTGACTCTTTCACGCTTAATAAAAAATCCATAAAATTGAATTATGCTTGCTTTATGAAGAACCCTTGCTATGCTAAGTCAATATAAGTAGATTGTATGCTAAAGTAGACTGTCACTACAATTGAAAGAACCACTGCCATGCTTAATAAGAAGAGAAAGGGAATGCTTACATGTCTCTAATGGTATGCTATCAAAGAGTAGATTTACATGCTCAATGTTGTAGAACTGTTGCCATGCTAGGATGATCACATGTTTACTATATCGTGTACTGCAATGATAAAACTGTATAGAGCACTTGTGTTGTTAAAAATGATATGTATTGACCGTATAGAGAAAACAAGAGAAGAGTAGAGTTATGACTCATTGTTTAAAAGATAAAAATGAAGGAGCTATTGGCTTCGTGGCTTGATAGGAAAGACATGAATGTGCTTATTGTTTAACTATTGCGTTGATATGATTTATCTGATAGAAGTTACATCCATGCATTGGTCTCGGGCAACTTATGCACAAGGTTTGACGATTCCTGGGGCACTGAGAATCGCTCGGCCTAGGAGGGATCGTGATAGTACCCTGAGGCAGTAAAGTCCTCACGATCAGGGGGTGTTGTGTCTATAGTATAAGCTGAACAAGCGAGTCACAACTCCTAATCATAGGAAATGATCCATGGACCATCATGTAGGTAGGTGTCGATTAGTGAAGAGGGGAACCCTGAGTCACAGCTGCTAGTATGTGGCTGAACCGCGAGTCACAACTGCTGGTATGTGCATGTATTAGTGCTGAGCTGAACCTTAAGTCACAGATGCTAATCGAGTTGCATGTATATGTAAAGATTAATGCAAGCCTAACAATGCAGAGATGAGCAGGAAACTTTTTGTATATATTCAATTTATTCTAATCCTTGTCTTGTGCAGTGATGGATCGTTGGCCGTGGGTAAGGATTACTGAATAAATGCTGTTCTTTATCGATTATATTTCCTATTATAAGTTGCTCCTAGAATAATCAATCTTACGTGAGATATTAATGTCCCTTTTCAATAAGAACTGTGTTACTTAATTGTTGCTATATGTTCATAAGAAGAAAGAGTACTAAATAATATGTTATTGCTAATGTCCCGAAAGAAATGAATATGATTTATGAAATACACTGCAATGTTAAGATAGAATGAATAGTTATCTTGCATGAACAATTGACCCTATCGTATATGCTTGAATTAAAGAAATGAAATGTGGCTTTTCGATAATGTTTTCAAAAGAAGTAATATGACTCTTATTCTGTACTGCATGAAATGAACGTAGGTAAAAAATATCAAGATCACTAGTAAAAGCAACGTTTTCACACATAAATACTTGGTGATCGTTTCAGAGAGTGTAGCCTATCTTTCACCAGTGCAGCAATGCACTGATCCCCCACCAGTTTGCAGTTTGCCCACATGTGTTAGATATTCGAATTGGATGTTCCGAAGCGATAGCAGATCCTCATCCTCGGTAGTCGAAAATCAGAAGAAGATGCATAAAGATGGTTTTCTATATAAAAAGATGTAATGTATGGAACAATTACATTGTAATTTTGTATAATTCAAGAGAGATGTAGCTAAGTATGACATGTATCAGAGAGCTATTGAGAGTCTTGTAATCGATTCAAAGTTATCAGTAAAAAAAGATCGAGTTTCGTTGTATTCATTTGGTTTTCTGCAATATTGTCCGCTACTTCTAACTCTGCATTAAAGTTCCGTTTCGTTGTTGTTGATTCAGTCTATTTTGTTGTTGTACAAATCTTGGCTTCATGCGAGCACAACTTAGGCTTGCACGACATCACGCGGAGTGGTGACTTTACGGTCCTCCGAGATCGGAACGTGATATAATGGTATCAGAGCAACTCGATCTTCCGTCCATTCATTGTTTCGTTTCAATTCAAAGATGTCTCCTTGATTGATTTTTTTTTTTTTTGCCTAATTGATATCGTTGATGAGATGATCGTTCCATACAATAAGTTTGTAAATATTTTTATGATATCGACGTATGTTTTATTGATTGGTAGAGATGTGTTATTGATTGTGAGTTTTATCGATTGATAACGGCGAGTGATAAGGACTATCGCTGTTATGGATATCGTAAGTTTTTCTATTTAAGTTTTGAGGACAAAACTTTTTCTAGGTAGGTAGTTATCTAGTGTCCCGCTCCGCGAAGGCACTATATAGACAGAAAAATCGGTATGCTGGCTCGAGAGGAAGCCTTCACAAAGACGATTGATCTGGGTGAGTGGACAATGACTTTACTTTCTGATTCTTTCACGCCTATAAAAATCCATAAGATTGAATTATGCTTGCGTAACGAAGAACCCTTGCTATGCTAAGTCAAGATTAGTAGATTGCATGCTAAAGTAGAAGGCACTACAATTGAAAGAACCACTACCATTCTTAATAAGAAGAGAAAGATAATACTTACATTTCCCTAATTGTATGCTATCAAAGAGTACATTTTCATGCAATGATAAAAATGTATAAAGGCACTTGGCTGTTAAAAGAAGTTATGGATTGACCGTATAAGAAAAGAAGAGAGGAGTATAGTTCTGACTCTATTGTTTAAAAGATAAAAATAAAGGAGCTATTGTTTATCATGCAATGATAAAAATGTATAAAGGCACTTGGCTGTTAAAAGAAGTTATGGATTGACCGTATAAGAAAAGAAGAGAGGAGTATAGTTCTGACTCTATTGTTTAAAAGATAAAAATAAAGGAGCTATTAGCTTTGTGGCTTGATAGGAAAGACATAAATGTGCTTATTGTTTAACTATTGTATTGATATGATTTATCTGATAGAAGTTGCATCCATGCATTTGTCTTAGACAACTTGTGCACAAGGTAATGGTTTCTCGACGGTTCTTAGGGCACTGGGAATTGCTCGGCCTAGGAGGGATCGTGATAGCACCCTGAGGCAGTAAAGTCCTCGCAATCAGGGGGTGTCTATTAGTGTAAGCTGAGCAAGCGAGTTACAACTGCTGATCATAAGAAATGATCCATATACCATCGCGTAGATAGGTGTCAATTAGTGAAGAGCAGAATCCTGAGTCATAGCCGTTAGTATGTGGCTGAATCATGAGTCACAACTGCTGGTATGTGCATGTATTAGTGCTGAGCTGAACCTTAAGTCACAACTACTAATCGAGTTGCATGTATATGTAAAGATTAAGGCAAGCCTAACAATGCAGAGACGAGCATGAAACTTATTGTATATATTCAGTTTATTCTAATCCTTGTCTTGTGCAGTGATGGATCGTCGGCCGTAGTTAAGGACCACTGAATAAATGATGTTCTTTATCGATTGTATTTCCTATTATGAGGTGCTCCTAGAATAATCAGTCTTACATGAGATGTTGATGTCCCTTTTTAATAAGATTGATTGTGTTACTTAATTGTTGTATATGTTCATAAGAAGGAAGAGTACTAAATAATATGTTACTGCTAATGTTCCTAAAGAAATGAATATGACTTATGAAACACGCTGCACATGTTAAGATAGAATGAATAGTTATCGTGCATGAACAATTGACCCTATCGTATATGCTTGAATTATAGAAATAAAATGTGTCTTTTCGATGATGTTTTCAAAAGAAGTAATATGACTCTTATTTTGTACCTCAAGGAACCAACTCGAGTTTGTACATAATAGAGAGACTGAAGACAGAGGCCCGACTCGAGTGTGTAAATAACAAGGAAAGCCTGAAGACGGAAGCCAACTTTGTGGATAATGATAATGATGTCGATTAAGGTAAAACCTTTGATTTTCATTGTTTTGGTCACATATATGCAACATATACAAATTCATGAATTCTCACCATAAATAAGATTTCTGTTGAAGCTGGTTACTAGATTGCTGACAAACTTCTTAAACATAACTTGGGCAAGTGTAACTTCTTATAATTTTTTATATAACTTGTGCAGGATAGAAATATTTTATGTTTAACTTTTTTCCTGTTTCATAGTTCAACTGATGTCCTTGTGGTGCATATGAGAAAGATGTACTCCTTTGACCCTTAGCCATAAAGTGCAACATATACAAATTCATGACTTCTCACCATAAATAAGATCTGTTGAAGCTGGTTACTAGATTTCTGACAAATTTCTTAAACATAAATTGGGCAAGTGCAACTTCTCACATTTTTATATAACTTGAGCAGGATAGCAGTCCTTTATGTTTAAATTCCCCCCCCCCCCCCCCCCCCCCCCCCCCCCCCCCCCTGTTTCATAGGTTAACTGATGTCCTTGTGGTACATATGGGAAAGATGTATTCCTTTGACCCTTGCCCATAAGTGCAACAAATACAAATTCATGAATTCTCACCATAAATAAGATTTATGTTGAATCTGGTTACTAGATCGCTGACAGATTTCTTAAACATAACATGGGCAAGTGTAATTTCTCACAATTTTTTATATAACTTGAGCAGGATAGCAATCCTTTATGTTAAAATTTCCCCCCAGTTTTATGTTTTTACTGATGTCCTTGTGGTACACATGGGAACTATGTATTCCTTTGACCCTTCAGTAGCGTAGCCAGGATTTTGGTGCAGCGGGGTCAAAATCGACTTAAAATTTTTAAATTCAAAAAAATTATAAAAATGTCGAGGAAAAATTGTATAAATTAGTCACAAATTCTATTTTCTATACCTAACATTG
This sequence comes from Iris pallida, assembly GCA_029216955.1. Taxonomy (NCBI): domain Eukaryota; kingdom Viridiplantae; phylum Streptophyta; class Magnoliopsida; order Asparagales; family Iridaceae; genus Iris; species Iris pallida. Next base: position 3,002,234 of record JANAVB010041019.1, read on the forward strand.
GTTGTCTATTCTAGTTTTGCTATTGTTGCTGCTCATTTTTCCTATTCATTTCAAAATACGATTGGCATTAAAGTGTACATTAATTCTAACCTAATATAATCAGAACCTTAAACTTCAGTGTCATTCCAGTCAGGTCATACAAGACATTTTTGATCAATTTTGACCATTTGATCGAGAAGAGTCGGTGTATCTTAAAATTCATACTTGGGTCCTACCATTTTAGTCATAAACCTTTCCATATTAGGGTCTTATGAAAATTAAATATTGTTTTGTCCCTCAAGGAAAAAATAAGATAAAAATATTTCATTTCCATCCACTAATTTACTTTGACTTTATGTTTTTTTTAATCGAAGAATGTTGTACTAGAAAACAATTTCATTCCATCTAAAAGCAAATTAAATCTTGCCATCTGAGAGCAATTAAGGACAAAATTTATGGCATGAATCAGCAACTTGCAGCTACAAGTAAAACGAGTAAAACATCAAATTGTTACTCGTTCGTAATATAAGTAGCTGGAAGTAAAACAATTAATAATGAATATATATATATATATATATATATATATATATATATATATATATATATATCCCTCTTTTGGTTGTGTCTACGCCACTGACTTCTGACAATTTTTTATATAACTTGAGCATGATAGCAATCCTTTATGTTAAAATCCCCCCCCCCCCCCCTGTTTTATGTTTTAACTGATGTCCTTGTGGTACACATGGGAACTATGTATTCCTTTGACCCTTAGTCAGTGGCGTAGCCAGGATTTGGGTGCAGCAGGGTCAAAATCGACTAAAAATTTTAAATTCAAAAAAATTATAAAAATGTCGAGGAAAAATTGCATAAATTAGTCACAAATCATATTTTCTATACCTAACATTGGTTGTCTATTCTAGTTTTTCTATTGTTGCTGCTCATTTTTCCTATTCATTTCAAAATACGATTGGCATTAAAGTGTACATTAATTCTAACCCAATATAATCAGAACCTTAAACTTCAGTGTCATTCCAGTCAGGTCATACAAGACATTTTTGATCAATTTTGACCATTTGATCTAGAAGAGTCGGTGTATCTTAAAATTCATACTTGGATCCTACCATTTTAATCATAAACCTTTCCATATTAGGGTCTTATGAAAATTAAATATTGTTTTGTCCCTCAAGGAAAAAACAAGATAAAAAATATTTCATTTCCAACCGCTAATTTACTTTGACTTCATGTTTTTTTTAATCGAAGAATGTTGTATTAGAAAACAATTTCATTCCATCTAAAAGCAAATTAAATCTTGCCATCTGAGAGCAATTAAAGACAAAATTTATGGCATGAATCAGCTACTTGCAGCTACAAGTAAAACGAGTAAAACATCAAATTGTTACTCGTTCGTAATATAAATAGCTGGAAGTAAAACAATTAATAATGAAATTATATATATATATATATATATATATATATATATATATATATATATATATATCCCTCTTTTGGTTGTGTCTACGCCACTGACTTCTAGCTACAAGTAAAACGTCAAATTGTTACCTGGGAAACAAATAGCTGAGATTATATATATATATATATATATATATATATATATATATATATATATAGTCAGAGGGCTCTAGCTCAAGTATATATAGCCCGAGGGCTCTAGCTCAAGTGGCTAGAGAGGGGGGCTCACCTGTGGGAGGTCCCGGATTCGATTCCCCTCTTGGGCGCTGGCTGGGTGGCTATATGCCACGGGCGTGCCAAGCCTACTTGGATGGAGGGGGGCTCCTTGTCGAGCACTCTGGGTTGTAGACCTCCCTCCGTAAGGGAGGGCTCTCTTGTTGAGCACTCTGGATTGTAGATCCCTCTCCGCTAGGGTTGGCTGGGTGGCCATGCCACGAGCCTGAGGGAGCGAAGAAGGGAAGGACAAAATATATATATATATATATATATATATATATATATATATATATATATATATATATATATAAATGAGATGGCGACGACGGAAGCGGAAGCAAACCCTAGCTCTGCTAGGGCATCACCAAATCGAAGCGAGGAGGCGGCCAACCGACCTCCGGACCGGGGGAAAGGCAAGGGGGTGGCGGCGGCGTCCGGCGGCGACCGACTGGAGGCGGACGGCGGCGGCCGGCCGCCGGAAAAGCTGAACGCTGCTGCTGCTCGTGCGCGGGCGCACGCTGGCGGCCAGAGGGGCGGCCGGGGGGGTCCGGCGAACCCCCCCCCCCCCCCCCCCCCGGGGGCGGGCGGATGCCGGCGACCCACCCCAGGTGGGGGGGGGGGGTGGCCGGGGAGGGCTGCGGATGGCGGCGACGCCACCGAGCACGGGTTCGGCCGGTGGTTCGACGGCGGTTGCTCCGGGGGGCTCCTCTATGGTGTTCACCGCCCAAAGGGCATCGACTGGATCGGAGGATGGACAGAGTGAGGAGGGGGCTTGGACCACGGTTCAAAATCGGAGGGTAAGGCGAGGAGGTGGGCAACGATCGCAAATCTCTGAGACTAGGAGGGGCTCTGCTTCTACGCAGGGATCGGACAAGAGGTCAGGGATAGCCAGGAGAACAGGACCAACGGTGGGTCAGGCGCACACAGGGGAACGGGAGGGACAAGCCAGGACTACGTGGAGGCCTCGAGCGACGGAGTCAGCAGGGGCGGCTGGCCCAGTTATCGGGGGGAGAGGGACTGCTACGAACGTGAGTGCCCGGCCGGCCCCGACGATCCTGCCTCGAAGTTCGGGCCCGCGGCCTGTATCCTGGACAGATGCGTGCAAGGTGGGGGTTGCAAAGACTCCGGCATCGATGGAGTATGTTGCGCCTATGGCGGTTGGGGGTGAGCTCTGCGCCGACTTTTCGGCTGAGGAAGTGGCGAAGGTGACGGCATTCTGGGAGAATACTTTAGTGTTATATGTGTTGGGTAGCAAGCCCTTCTACGGGCAGATCCGAGGTTATGCGGATAGAGTCTGGCGGCCGAAGGGTAGCATGGAGTTCTTCTCCAAGGAGAACGGCTTCTACTTCGTTAAATTTGGGATGGCAGAAGATGTGGCTCAGATCCTCCAGGGAGGGCCATGGACGTTTGATGGACGCCTCATCATACTGAAGCAATGGACCCCTGACTTGAGATGTGAGAAGGAGGTGCTGAATGCGGTGCCTGTGTGGGTTCGGTTCCCTGAATTCCCGGTTCGCTTCTGGAGTGTCCCCCTCCTCATGAGACTTGCCAGCCTCATTGGCAAGCCGATTAAGGCGGACGATGCCACCGCCTTCAGGACTAGATTGATGTATGCTCGGGTATTTGTGGAGATCGACGCCAGGTTGGACCTGCCAGAGCAGTTGAAGTACCGGACCCCTACTGGCCAGATCCTTATGCAGAAGGTGGAGTATGAGTGGGTTCCCCCCAGATGTCCGACGTGTGTCTGCTTTGGACATCTCCCGAGTGCTTGTAGGCGTGGAGGAGCTTCTGAGGTGGTGACGGAGGAGGCAGTGCAGGAGACAGGTGGTGTAGTTAATACCCCTGTAGTTGACCAGGCGGACTTGATGGAGGATGAGATGGAGGCAGACCCTCCCCCCGTCTCTGGGGAAAACGAGAGGTCTCCGACGGAGATCTTTGCCGGAGCGATGGTTGAGTATACGGGGACGAGGTCTATGACCACCAGGAGTATGGGACAGGAGGACAGGCGAAAAGGAGAGGATAACACCTTAGCACTTCAGGTATACAGTCGGAAGCGCCAGGCTACAGAGTCGCATAGTGAGGACAGCGGACAAGGTGGGGCGGAGAGAGTGTGGAAGGTCAACCCTAAATGGGTAGCAGACCTAGCTCAGCCTCCCCAACCGGGGGATCCGCAATGGGTAGCGGCCCTTGCTCAGCCTCTCCTTCAGGGGGATAGAGATGAGGAGTCCAGAGATATGGAGGTTGCACTCTCCCCGGGTGCACCTTCAGAGGATGTTCAGGGGATCCCACCGGCGGAATAGATGTCGGCCCTTGCCTGGAATGTCCGGGGGGGTGTTCTCTTGGGAGTTGGAGGGAGATTAGTGAGGTGCTGAGGAAGGAGAAGTGTGAAATCTCGATCTTACTAGAGACTAAGATCAGAGGGGCGAAAACTCCGTCTCGTAGAACTCATACGGACTGGGTCCAGCTCCACAACCTTGGTCTCTGTGATATGGCGAGAATCTGGGTTAGATGGAACGGAGCTAGTTGGGAGGGGGAGGAGGTGTTCATGACTGACCAGCTGGTGGCTATCTCCTTCGCCAACAAGGGTGGGTTCCGATTCCTACTTGGTGCTGTCTATGGGCACAATGACAGGAGGCTGCGGGAGGCCTTGTGGCAGGACATCATTAGGCTGAGTACATTGGCGATGCATCGTCATCTTCCCCTGCTTATTATGGGAGACTTCAATGCCACGCTATACAGGGGGGAGAAGCTGGGGGGACGGCCGGTGCCGGACCAGATTCTATCAGACTTTCAGTCCTGTCTTCTCCAGTCCGGGCTCAGGGATCTGGAGAGGGTGGGGCACATATGGACGTGGCACAACAAGGCGGTGGTTAGCAGGGTGGCATGCCAGCTTGATCGTGCTTTGGGGAACAGTGAGTGGTTCCGCCTATTCCCCTCTGCTATGGCTGAGGGGCTTCCTGCGGAGACCAGTGACCATTCGCCGATCCTGGTGCGCTTCGTGGAGAGACCCAGATGGAGAGCCCGTCCGTTCCGGTATGACAACAGTTGGTTCCTATCGTCTGGCTATGAGGAGACGGTGGCGGGGGGTCTTTGTCAGGATGTGGTCGGCACTGCTCAGTTCTGTATGGTTCACAGGCTGAAGAAGACCAAACGCGCCATTAGAGACTGGGTGAGGGCTCTCCCCCGGACCTCCTTACAGGAGAAGGAGACGGAGTTGAGAGACCTGCAGTCAGACCTTCAGGGAGACATGATGAGTGGAGAGATGGCGGCTAGAGAGAAGAAGATGGCTGCAGAGGTCAACACCTTGCGACTCCAGCAGGAGATTAGTGCGGCCCAACGGGCCAAATGCTCCTGGCTCAAGGATGGGGACCGTTGCACCAAATTCTTCTATGATGTCATTCGGGCTCGCCAGCACCGGAACTGCATCCAGAGACTTCTTGACAGTGATGGGCGGCTTGTGACCGACCAGGTTGCTATCCAGGAGGAGGCTGTCCGGTTCTACTCTGAGCTTTATCATTAGACGGACTATCCCACGGTTTTCCCGCAGCTGACTACGAAGACGTTGATTACTGAGTATGGCAACAGTCTTCTTATGGCTCCTATCCGGATGGCGGAGGTGGAGGCGATTGTGATGCAGGCTGATGCTTCCAAGTCCCCTGGGCCGGACGGTTTCTCCAGCGGCTTCTACAAGCATCATTGGGGTGCCCTCAAGGCCCAGGTTCTAGAGGCTGTTCAGGAGTTCTTTGAGACGGGCAAGCTCCTGAAGGAGCTGAACCACACCTTCCTGACGCTGGTGCCCAAGAAGGAGGGGGCGACTTCTCTTGCTGACTTCCGACCGATTGCTTGCTGTAATTATTTGTATAAAATAATTACTCACCTTATGTGCAGGAGGATGGAGGACGCTATGCAGGGCCTGGTTTCTTGGAATCAGGCGGCATTCATCAAGGGGCGGTCTATTGCTGAGCATAGCCTGCTGGCTCATGAGATGATTCGGGAGTTCCACAAGCCAGGAGGGATGAAAGCGTGTGTGAAGCTCGACCTGAGGAAAGCCTACGACACCGTCAACAGGGACTTCCTCTGTCATTTGATGGGTGCGATGGGCTTCTCCGAGACATGGGTGGACAGAGTCAGAGAGTGCATCACCTCCCCTACATTCTCGGTTCTTATTCAGGATATACCATACGGGTTCTTCGGCAGCAGCAGGGGGCTTCGGCAGGGGGATCCGCTTTCCCCCTACCTATTCACCCTTGTGATGGAGTATTTTACCTGTTTGATGGACATCGCGGTGCATCGGGAGAGGATTGTACCGATATACAGCAGGGTCTCTCCGGTGGTCTCACATCTCATATATGCGGATGATCTATTGGTATTGATGAGGCCTTCCATACGAGGGATGAGGGAGCTTGCGGTGGTGATGGAGGAGTTCGGACAGTTATCGGGTCTTCGGTTGAACAGGGACGAGCAAAGTTTACTTCAACAACTCTTGCACTTTGAAGGAGGAACGGGCCCTGGAGCTTGGGGTGGAAAAGGGTGACCTCCCGGTGAAATATCTGGGGGTGCTCCTATCTGTCAACTACGCGAAGGACCGAGAATGTCAGAGTCTGGTGGACTTTGCGCAGAGGAGGGTAGAGGGCTGGCAGGCGGCTGGCCTATCTTTTGGAGGGCGTATTGAGCTGGTACGATCGGTTATATCTGCTATTGCTTTGTTTTGGCTCCAATCTATTATGGTACCTTTGGCTACTATCAGAAAGATTGAGGGCATATGTGCCAAGTTCATATGGCATGGGGGGATTCATGCCATCTCTTGGGAGCAGCTCTGTCGTCCTAGGAATGAGGGAGGTGTGGGTCTGCGTTCGCTTGTATCTGTCAGGGAGGCGGCGGGGATCAAGCTGGCGTGGAGGTTCCTTCAGGGTGGTTCTCTTTGGTCGGCTTGGATGTCTTGTCGGTATCTTCGGGGTAGGAACTTCTGGGTATGTGAAATTGACAACAACTTCTCTGTGTCTTTCAAGCATATCCTGAGGAACCGACCTGTACTTCGGAAGGCTATTCGGAGGAAGATGAGGGAGGGAGGGGAGACGGACCTATGGCTGGATTCGTGGATTGCAGGTCAGTCTCTTCTGGAGATTCTGGGTCCCCAGACGGACGGTGTGGCGTACAGAGGTCTGACTTGTAGGCACATCATCAGGGGTGGGGTCTGGAGGCCAGAGGAGTATCGTTTCACTGCTCAGTTAGGAGGGGAGATCAGGCAGGTACAGATCACTCCTGCTGTACTGTCTGACGTCTGGGTTTGGGCCCCTCCCGGCTACACGGAGGGTGCTGGGGAGTTCAGATTTAGCAGCTGCTACGATCTTGTTCGTTCCCACTTCGATGAGATCGAGGAGTACGACTTTATCTGGGGGAAGGGCCTTGCCAGGAAGATGCAACTGTCTGCATATAAACTGGTGCTGGGCCGGTTGCTTACTAGGGACAGACTGCTTCGGTTCGGGGTCCCAGTCCCTGACCCTAAGTGTGTTTTGTGTGAGACAGAGAATGAATCCATTGGGCATCTGTTCTTTCAGTGCCAAGTGGCGTGGAGCATCTGGGCAGAGCAGAGCCGGAGATACTTGGGAGGGGTTGGAAGGGAGCGTGACTTCAGAGAAATCCTTAAGTGGATTGGAGATTGCAGGGGCCAGGAGCAGAGCTGGGCCAGACGTGCAAGATTGAGGCTTGCTGCATCAGTTTGGCATGTCTGGAGGGAGAGGAACCGGCGCATTTATGAGGGACTGTCCACCCCACCGGTGGGCATCCTTCATAACATTGAGTCGGATGTACTAGTAATGTTCCCCTGAGTTGGGACTGTATCTCTATGCTGTAACCTTATTGCGATGATAGTGGAATAAAATTTACCCTTTTTCCAAAATATATATATATATATATATATATATATATATATATATATATATATATATATATAAAACCCCACTGGGCCTATGCTGGCTCCGCCAGTGCCCTTAGCCATAAAGTGCATGTTGTGAATTAACTTATCTAAGGTGTATTTCTAAAGCATTTGTTGTGAGCTTTTCGTTGTTTGTTTCACCATCAATATCACATTTTTAAGGATTGTACTAACAACTGCTTTATGTTTGGATCAAGTTTAACAGCTGCTGCATCTAATATGGAAAAAAATGATGGAGTTATTCATCTTTGTTTTCTCCTCCCAAATCATACCCTATTCTCATAAGGTTTTAGGTAGTCTTGCTTGTTAACCTGTAGACGTTTTCATATATTGGCCATCTTCTGAAAGCAACGTGCTGCATTAATTATATTTTGTGCAAGCTCTTGTTAAGTCGAACAGTAAATGTGAACTTCGTTGCCGGAGTACTATAGTTGAAACCAAAATAGATTTCCAAATAGGAAGAGAATTTATGTTTTATAGCAGTTTTCATATATTGGCCATCTTCTGAAAGCAACGTGCTGCATTAGTTATATTTTGTGCAAGCTCTTGTTAAATTGAACAGTAAATGTGAACTTCGTTGCTAGAGTACTATAGTTGAAACCAAAGTATATTTCCAAATAGGAACATAATTTATGTTCTATAGCAGTTTCAAGCAGCTATTGAATATTTAACTGAGAACTGCTTTTTTCCAACTGACATTTTTTTTGTTCTCTCTTACCATTGCTAGAGCCCAAAAGAAAAAGTTGCACTTCGATTGATATGCAAATTGACCAACATTCATATGCCATCACCAAATATGCTAAATACTTTAATGTATGGAACTTCTAGAACCTTGGTCTTTTTTACGTCTGCTAATACTGTTACAGCCTACTGTTTTGATATGTTCTTGGTGGGAGAAGTGCTTCTTTCCAATTGATATTTCGTTGTTTTCTCACTTGTCCACGTTCAGAGCCCAAATGAAAAAGATGCAGTTGGAACCCTACGGCACACAAACTGAGCTAACATTCATTCACCAGCTTTAGTTATGCTATGTACTTAAAAAAAGAATTATCGGTATTCTCCTTTCCTTACATAAGGAAGGCATAGAAACTCCAAGCATCTCATGCCTCTGCTCTTTCTTCCCGAGGTGTTTCTTTATACATCATTGACTGCTGACTCTCCAACAGCATGTTATCACCTGATCAGCAGCCACCATAAAGTATATAATCTAAGTTTCACTTTTTGTCTTTCAATGCCTCTTTTGGCAGGACTGCCATTGTTGACTTAGATGCTACTGTATATATGTTCTTAAAATTTCTTTCAGTCGTCTGTTTTACTTCATTTTGTCAATTTTCCACCCAATAAGTTTGATCTAAACCTAATTCCTTTTGTGCTATTGGCAGATCACAAGAGTGTGTTGAAGCTTCACGGTTCTTTAAATCTTCCACAGACGTGCAACAGCTATTCTTTCATTTTCTGGTGGCTTCTTAACCTGTGTTTATGTACTTATAGGACTGGTCGAAAATGTAAAGCAAAGAGAAGGGTTTTGACTTTTAAGCGAAGTGTCGTTGCTGGTGGGATTGGGGATAAATTCCATTGTCTGCTTACCTTTGTAAATAATAAATTCTTTATTATGTTTTGAATAAATTGGCTGTAATGTGTAAATAGTGACAAGACTGATAGTACCTGCTTCAGTAACTAGTACTTTGTAAGAATATGTAATGTACTGTGCAGTTGTACAGGTAGAAAGCCTGTTTTAGGCCTAATTATGTGATATATAGTAATGGAGTAGTTGTTGGGATTGATGGGTGAGGGTCTTGTATAGCTTTGCATGTCCATCTTCTGAATTTCTTTTAAACGGGGACTTCAAATCCCAGGGATTTGGGTGAATTCTTTCATTTGTCTATCATTTTTCTTTGGAAGTAAAAATGTTCTATTCTTGCTGAGGATCAGCATTTTCATGATTTAACTTGGTACTTGTTCCAGAGACGTGTCTAAACTGATAGTCGAGAAAGGTTATGATATGAAGAATACTTTTGTCTGAGTTATAATTTTTCCACGTACTCGTTATTTCTCGTTATTTCCTTTGAATACACACACCCCCACACACGGTAACTACAATACTTCTCTTACTCAGTTGTGCTCTTGTTGTAGGTACAAAGTCTTGGCAGCTCAATTGATAGTTTGCCTGTTTGGAGTTGATATGGCAGTAATTCCGCTATATGGGAGAATACTCGAGACTTGGAAAACCATTAACCTTTAAAGGTAATTCTTTCAACTCCTTTGTGGTGATGCATAAAGTGTTCTCTCTCCTACATTGTGCCATGACTTTGTTGCTTGTTAAGAAATAAGTTTTTTTTTTTCATTTCAGTAATGCACTTTCAGAGTTTTCTCCTCTCCATTAGGCAAGAGGTATTAGTTTTTAATAATGATTTGCTCAAACTTGTTAGATCATATCCATGCAGAGGCGGACGCAGAAAATTTTGAGGAGGGGGGGGGGGGGGGGGGGGGGGGGGGGGGGTGGTGACAAAATACTTCAAATTAGGGACATCCATGATTGAACTTGAGACCTCTTGACTAAAACCATGTACACTTACCAACTTAGCTGTAATTTTGTCATTAACATTATATATATATATATATATATATATATATATATATAACACATTGAACTTGAGACATCTTGATTACATCCGTATCCGTGCAACGTGCAACATAGATGGCATCCATCATTTTGTTTTGTCAAGAAACCAAGTATGAAGTAGCTTTGGAAAAGCAACATCAATAGTATCATGAGTGCCCGATCCAGCTTGGAAGAAGTATCATTGACATAATCATAGAGATCTCGACCTAGGAGATGGAACTTGAGTGTAAGAGCCTACACTTTGTAGTTGGAGATCTTGTGCCTCGGTAGCAGTCGTCGTCTAATAGGTACAAGTAGAGAAGTACATCAACACGGAGAGGATCACCACCTCAAAGGTGAATTGACAGATGAAGACATCATATGACTGACGATAGGTGTGTCAGTTGGCTGATCGGGTAGACTAGCAGTAGAATGTGGATTCGGCAGTGGTGGGCTAATCACTGAACAAGTGGATATCCCATCGATTGGTATCTGGATGTCTGGTCGATAATCAGTTCAGAGGGGGCGCAAGGGAACAAGACTGCAAAAAGGGATATTTGATCAGATGAATATAGGATATCCAATCAGAGGGGTTGAGGGACAAGGCTAGCTGATCATGTTTGGTAAATCGGGATTGGGGTCAGGCTATGTTTGCGGGTCTACATCGATTACGGGGTTTGAGTTTTTTTTTGGGATTGTGGTTTGGGTTGTGATTGTGGTTGGAGAGAACCGGTGGCGGGGCAAGCTGGGAAATCCATGTTAGGTCTCGGACTAGGCCAGAGGAAGGGGAAATCCATGTTAGGTCTCGGACTAGGCCAAAGGGAGGATCAGGGTGGGTTTAAGTTTATGTTTAGAGTTTTGCTTAGAAAGAGTTTGGATGATAGACATCTATGAGTTAGGGTTTGGTCGTGGCAACAAGGGAGCTGAATTGCCGAATTTTGCAAGGGAGGAACTGGATTAGGGTAGTTTGCGGTAATGGCAAGCATAAGAGGAGGCGGGCGGCTAGGGTTAGCTTAGGGTTAGGGGTGGTGGTCTACAGGAAAGGCGGCGAGCGGCTAGGGTGGGATAGGATAAAGTTTTGCTGTGCCTAGGTTTCATGGCGACAACTAGGGTAGGATAGGGATAGCTATATGGAGGCTAGGATTAGGATTTAGTATTATAAAATGTACCATGTTAAACTTTGTAAAAGAATAAGTTTCATTTATTTGGCCAAAGGGGTTATTTATGGAAAAGATTACATAGGATGGCCATCCATCCTTCATGATGTGGCGGATTATGGCTCTTGGAGAAGATCTACTGTCATGTCCCGCTCCCTGAATACATGTCGGGTACGTAACTAGCATCCCAAGCTATGCGACATACGAATATGTTAGTACCCGTATTTGCGATTGTTGCCTGTAAAGTTCTAGGATAGAGTACATATAATGTTAGACTAATTACATTTCTAGGAATATTCACATTCATTCACATATAAGTGTCTAAATATTTACATCCCATACTGGCTAGTTACATAAGAGGATACACAATTAAACAAAATGAATCTGCTACTCCTTCCTCGGTCTTCATTCACTTCTCGTATTCATCTATGTTGTACAGAGGCAACGTCTCATCTGGTGCCATATCTTCTTCTAGCAAACAAATACTAGGTCATCAAAGGCATGCAAGTTCTCGATTCAAGAACGGCGAGGAAAGTGAAATAAAACATGATAAGACCGAGAATCATATTTCGATCCTCGGAAATAAAAATTATTATGATCAAACCCTAAGAACGTATTATAGTGTTAACTTGAAATATGACTAGTATATTTCTAATTATAGTGATCTATTGGTGTTCGAATTACCCTCACGATATAGTAATTATAAACACAATCACCACACAATGTCTAAATGATTATGCAATTTGGAGAACAATTTGGATCTCACACTTGACTAGTTTCTCGATAATATCATTTAAAAGCAGGTGTATTTGAGCGTTGTTGTTCTCTTTATTAATGGATTGGTATAAATAGGAATACAATTGAATTAACTTCCTAACTAATAGAACTGAATACACAGTCAGTTTCTCTAACTGATCTAATAGCATAAAAGATAAACATAGCAGATAACTAATTCTAAGAAATATGAACTAACATAGTTACACTAACTAATTTAGACTAATTCACACGTAATTTAACACTCCCCCTCAAGTTGGTGCGAAAATATCTTTCATGTCCAACCTGGTGAGACAATCATCGAACTTCTGCCTTTATAGGCCCTTTGTGAGTACGTCTGCAAGCTGTTCTGTTGTTGAAACAAATGGCATGCAGATTTCTCCTTTCTCGAGCTTCTCCTTTATGAAATGGCGATCTTTCTCATGTGCTTGGTCCGGTCGTGTTGGACAGGGTTGTGAGCAATGCTGATTGCGGATATATTGTTACAGAAAAGTTTCATATGTGAGCTTGATTCGATTTGTAGTTCCTCTAGGATGCCTCTTATCCAAATGACTTCGCATATTCCTTGTGCCATAGCTCGAAATTCAGCTTCCGCACTGCTTCTAGCCACTACCTGTTGCTTCTTACTTCTCCACGTCACCAAGTTACCCCAAACAAAGGTACAATATGTTGAGGTTGATCTTCTGTCATCTAAACACCCGGCCCAGTCTGTATCGGTTTAAACCTCAATATACCTGCTCTTATTTTTCTGCAAGAGTATTCCTTTTCCTGGACTGCCTTTCAGGTAGTGTAATATTCTGTACACAGCCTCGAGGTGACTTTCAGATGGACTATGCATGTATTGACTTACAAGACTCACAGCATAAGCGATGTTGGGGCGAGTGTGAGCCAAATAAATCAATTTTTTAACGAGTTTTTGATACCTGGTTTTGTTCGCCGGTACATCTCCTTTCTTGTTGAGTCGGTGGTTGGGATCAATCGGTGTTGAAGCCGGTTTGCACCCGAGGAGACTAGTTTTAGACATGAGGTCCAACACATACTTCCGTTGTGAAATTGGAATTCCCTTTGGTGATCTTGCGACTTCCATTCCCAGAAAATACTTGAGGTTTTTCAAGTCTTTTATCTCAAATTGTTGAGCCAAGAAACGCTTTAGTTTTCTGAGTTCAGCTTCGTCGTCTCCTGTCATGACCATGTCATCTACGTAAACAATTAGTATAGCTATTTTACCTCCCGGAGTGTGCTTGTAGAACATGGTGTGATCAGATTGAGCCTGTTTGTAGTGCTGATCCTTTATCGCTTTAGAAAACCTTCCGAACCAGGCCCAGGGAGACTGTTTAAGGCCGTATAAAGCCTTCTTCAACCTGCACACCTTTTCATCGGAGTTCCTGTCAAAACCGGGTGGAACTTGCATGAATACTTCTTCTTCTAACTCCCTATTTAAGAATGCGTTCTTGACATCAAATTGTAATTGGCCAATCGAGATTCACTGCTAAGGAGAGCAAAACTATAACTGTGTTAAGTTTGGCAACCGGGACAAATGTTTCCTCGTAGTCTAGACCGTAGGTTTGAGTGAATCCACGAGCGACTAGTCTCGCTTTGTATCTTTCCACGTTACCATCAGCTTTGTATTTTACCGTAAATATCCACTTGCAATCAACCGTGCGTTTGCCCCTAGGCAATTCAGTCATTTCCCACTTCCCATTTTTCTTTAGGGCCCTCATTTCTTTTAAGACTGCCTCCTTCCACTTAGGAATACTTAGAACTTCATGTATAGAATTAGGAACCTCATCATTAGTTATACTGGTCGTGAATGTCCTAAAACTTGGAGATAGGTTTTGATAGAAAACATAGTTTGACAACAGATATAAAGGAAATTTCGTGCAGGTTCGGGTTCCTTTTCTCAGGGCTATGGGTTCATTTAGGCTATTGTGGAATGATTCTACTGAGTCAGGGTTGATTGACTCTTCTTAGGATTCAATGGCTTGAGATAAATTAGGTATAGAGAAATGTTACCTGGGCTGGTGCTTGGTTCGGATGTTGGCAGCGCCAGTGAGTCTTGTGTAGCTCTCGTGTGCCCTCTCGAGTGAACTCGGAATTTAGTAGATTGGTCCTCAATGGGACTCGTTTCATTAAGAGATGAAATACTATTACTGTTATTCTCAGCTCGAGGCACATCATGTGATTGGAGGTGGGTATTTTCAATATTTTCACATATAGGTAAGGCTTGTAATTCCCAAAACTGATCTTCATTATGAGTGCTCTCCTCCTAAAGAGAAGTTTTCTCAAAAAAAGGTTTTGTTTCAAAAAATGTGACATCATACTTACGAAAAATTTACTCGAGCTAGGGTCAAAGCATTTGAAATCTTTTTGTGTTGGAGAAAATCCAAAAAAAATGCATTTAATAGCTCTTGGATCTAATTTTCCTCTTTTATGATCATGAATATGAACAAAAACAGTGCAACCAAATATTTTTGGAGAGAGATTAATAAAACATTTATTTTTCAGAAAATGATTTTGAAGTGATTGTACCGGGGTTTGATAGTTAAGTACTTTGCTTGGCATTCTATTAATTAGATATGAAGGAGTTAGTATAGCATATCCCAAAAAATGCTTGGAAACATTCATAGAAACATTAAAGCTCGGGTGACTTCAAGTAGGTGTCTATTTTTTCTTTCGGCAATACCATTCTGTTGAGGTGTATCAACATAAGAACTGTGATAGATGATGCCTTTTTCAGTTAAGAATTGTCCTAAGATTCCATTAAAATATTCCCTACCATTATCAGTTCTCAAAATTTGAATCTTTGTTTGAAATTGAGTTTCAATCATAGTGTAGAAATTTTTGAATGTATTAAGCTGCCTTAGATTTTTCTTTCAACAAATAGATTCATGTGTTCCTAGTGTGGTCATCAATGAAAGTGATGAACCATCTCGTTCCTGAAATATTTTTGATTCGAGATGGTCCCCAGATATCGCTTTGTATTAGTGAAAATGGTTTAGATGGAGTATATTTAACAGAAGGAAAAAAGCTCTTTTATGCTTAGCTAACTAACAAATTTTACATTGTAAAGAATCAACATTTTTTTTTTGAAATAAGGTAGGAAACAAATGTTTTAAATACCCAAAGCTAGGATGGCCTAAGCAAAAATGCCATAACATTATTTCATCAGATAAGGAAATGAAACTAGAACATTGAGGTTTTTGAATTTGTTTACTCGAGTTGACCTCTGAGAGATAGTAAAGTCCCCCGTGCGCTCTAGCATTGCCAATCATCTTCCCCGAGCATAGGTCCTGAAAGACACAACCAGTAGGTGAAAAAATGAGTCTACATTGGAAATCATAGGCTAAATTATTGACAGATAATAGATTACATATTAGAATAGGAACATGTAAGACATTGTTTAGAGTGATGGGAGGTGAGATAATGATAGAACCTTTCTCGGTGATAGCTGAGAGAGATCCATCTACAATTTTTACTTTTTCATACCCAGAACATGAAAAATATGAGTTGAATAGATAAGAGGACCCAGTCATATGGTCAGTGGCCCCTGAATCTATGATCTAGGGGTTAGGGATTTTTGTAGAGACACTTAGGGCTGTTTTAAAGCTACCTTTTTGGACAATTGAGGATGAGGAAGGTGAGGATGATGATTTATGTGAGGTCCATAGCTTATACAGTTGCTCTAAATCTTCTTTGTTGAAGAATGTCTGCTTAGATGATGAATTTTGGGCTCCTTGCTCGCTGGAAACGGTTTGAGACGTTTGATAAGCACTTTTGTTGTCGCGTGAGGATCGCTGAGATGGCTGCAAATCGACTGGCTTGCCATGGAGCTTCCAGCAATTGGCCTTGATATGTCCTAGCTTGTTGCAGTAGTCGCAGATCGGGCAATCAGGTTTCTTCGAGAAGCGGTGGTTGGAGTCGGTGAAGCGTTGGCTCGAGTCGGACCTAGACGGTATCATGGCGATGGTGTCCATCTGAGTGGCTGAGGTGTCGATGATACCGGGTCCGAGCATGACTTGGCGGCGGCTCTCCTCTCGATGGACCTCTGTGAAAACTTTTCGAGTGCTTGGAAGTAGCTCTCGGCCAAGCACTCTTCCTCTGACTTCATCGAGCTCTTTGTTTAGCCCAACAAGGAAATCGAAAACTCGCTCCTTCTCGATGGCCTTTTGGTAGAAGGTGCTATCTTTTGAGCAGCTTCATTCATAGTTGCAGTAGAGATCTAGATCCTGCCACAACATCTTGAGATCAGTGTAGTATTGAGTGATGGTTTTCTCACCTTGCTTTGCCTTTCTCAGCCGCATCTTGATCTCAAAGAGTTGGCCTGCGTTTCCGAGATCTGAGTACGTCTCCTTTACCGCCGTCCAGATTGCGCTTGTTGATGGGAGAAACAGATAGTCCTTCCCAGGTTCGCCTCCATGGAATTCACTAGCCAGGACATGATCATCGAGTTCTCGGCCTCCCACTTCTCATAGCCGGCTGGATCCTCAGATGCATCTGGTTTGACTGTCGTTCCTGAAAGGTACCCGAACTTGCCTCGTCCTTGGACAAAAATTTTAACGGATTGAGACCATTCCATGAAATTACCTCCATTGAGTTTATGTGAGAGAATGTAATAGTTTTGAAGAGGTTGAGTGGTGGAGATAGAATTCGATCCACCAGACCAAGAAGATTCACCAGTAGAACAGGTGCTATTAATACTTGGATTAGCCATCTAGAATTGGCAAAATCCTATATAGGTGTTTATAGGTATTTTATGGCTCTGATACCATAAAAGCAGGTGTAATTGAGCATTGTTGTTCTCTTCATTAATGGATTGGTATAAATAGAAATACAATTGAACTAACTTCCTAACTAATAGAACTGAATACACAATCAGTTTCTCTAACTGATCTAATAGCATAAAAGATAAACATAGCAGATAACTAATTCTAAGAAATATGAACTAACATAGTTACAGTAACTAATTTAGACTAATTCACACGTAATCTAACATCATTTCTTCGGGATCATGTTGTTTCTAGATGGCACGATGCTTAGGATTCGGCCCCTCGTGTAGGCTTAGCTTACTTACCTGTACCGGAACTTGGAATCCTCTCTTCACAAGGCCTTACAGAAGAAGGTAACAGAAAATGATAAATTGTTATTATAGTGTAAAAATTTCGTACGGTGTGATCCAATTTGTTCTCCGCCTAATGCTACATTCTACAATCACAATCAATTCTAATTCTATTGTGTTATTTAAGTTTTCTTCCTTGACTCAGGTATGTATCTTGATCCGTGTACCTAAGAATTACGCAATACGATGATACAACTCAACTTGATATTTTCATCCAGTGGGACAACAAATATAACTGGAATTTAGATTTTTGTTTCACTTATGTGTTTACATCAAGGTTCACAGTATCGGTATCGGAATCTGTATCGGACTATTCCTACGAGTATTGGTATCGGCGATATCGGTAGTACCGGCAGTTTCGGATCAGAGTATCGAATTTTTTGGTATCGAAAAAAATAATTATTAATAAATTATTTACATTTAGAAACATATATTTTATACATTTAGGCATAATTTAAGTATTTTCAGTGTTATTTCGTAGTACTTTTGAAATTAAATAACATTGTAATCACCCTTAGCGATTGGTTTACATATAGTAGATTGATTTTCTTCTTTTACATGTTTTTACAATCTTATTATGCTTTAAACCCTTAATGATTTGTCTTTTTCGTTTATTTTTTTTGCCGAATTGACCGGAAAAGAGACCTTCAATGTTGGTATCGGTAAGTATCGGATATCGGTCGGTATCGGATCGGGACATGCCAAACCGTATCGGTATCGGCCGTATCGGATCGGTATCGGCCGATACTTTTAAGTCCTACGAGTCCAAGAAATATACTGTTCGACTCCCAAGTATATTCAGGGTAGTCGAGAGTGTCTCTAACTGACACAACTGTGTAAATTCAGGTTTAATACGATCGATAAATATTGGATTTTGAAATTTGGTTCTCTCGAAATTCTTAAAAATTTCGGCAGTCTCCTTTGTATTTCGAGCTTCAAATTTTTTCACAGTTTATATATCGACCATGAGCAATTCTTCATATAATTCCTTTGGGTTGAAACCCAACTAAACATCGGACACACGTAGTTGTATGTAGACAAAATATAAGAATTTAAAAATCCAATAAGAAAAAGGAAATCTTCTTACCTTCGTAGCGTAGCTATTTTTACCTGAGCTATTGTAATTCCTAGGAAATTGATTCTAAAGTCGATGCTATGCTTTAATTTTGGATTGCTTAAATTAATTCTATACTAGTATATATAAACATGGAAGTTAGAAATATAGAATTCAAAAAAAAAACAAAATCTAAGTACCGGATTATATAATAACATATAAATGAATATTTACAAATAAATACATTTGTAAGGTATTGATCATTCAGTTAAGCTAGGTATGAATTTTCTACCATGGGTTATCATTTCCGATACTCATCAAGTAAAATAGAAATTCCTAGGAAATTGATACTAAAGTCGATGCTATGCTTTAATTTTGGATTGCTTAAATTAATTCTATACTAGTATATATAATCATTAATTTCAGAATATCATGACACATCTATATTTATTTTCCGATCGTGTCCTAACGTTCGTGTCGGTGTGCCCAACTCGATTCCGATTCACATATCCGTATTACAATGCATCCAACTATCCAATCGATTCCAATATTTAAGTTAAATCAGAATATAAGTCCTAAATTAACCATGAAATTTGACAATTATGTAAGAATTGAATTCAAAATTGAAAGAGGGGTGAGGACTTGCCTTGGATTGGAGTTGGAAGAGGAGTTGGGGCTTAGGTTGGGTGCTGTCGGGTCCGAGTAGGGAGTGGGGGTGCTGCTGTTAGAAGCAGTCTGGAAGGAGAGGGATTGGCTGCTGTCGTGGTGGTATGGAGGTGTTGGCTGGGTCGGGTTGGAGACGCCGGTGGTGGTGGTGCAAGGCGGGAGTGGTGGTGGTGGCTATGTGGTGATGGGGGTCGGGTGTTGTGCTGTGGAGGTGTTCGGCTGTGGAGAGGGAAGGTCAGGAGGAGGAGAGGTGGAGTTGGGTGTTATGGAAGTTTGAGAGAGAGATGATGTAAAAAGAAGGAAAGGAATAGAAAGGAGGTGAAAGAAGATGATGGAATTAAGAAGAAGAAAGAAGTTAGAAGAAGATAATAGAAGGAGCAGGATTAAGAAAGAGAAGATATATAGGCAGCTATGACATATACAATAGCATAAAAGACAAAAGAGCTAGGAGAAACTATACAAGAGTATGATTGAGGCACTAGGAGAAGATATATAAGACTAACACTATGGCTCTTGTTCTGTTCTTAACAGGATTGCCACAAAGAAACTAGTATGGGCTGTCTTCTGCCTTCCACACTGTATGCTTCCCAGGATTGTGTACTGTTGCAGTTGTAGGTCAACTCGTCCACCTGTTTGCATGTTAACATTCTGTGTTCAAGCTGTGCATTCTCTCTCTTATTTGTGACATCTAGTAAGTAGATTATCACCTTTTTTTTGTTGTAGTCAACATCCTAGCTATGGTATTCTTGAAATATTCTCTCTTCCCAATTTTTAGTTTCATGGCTTTTCGCCTCCTATGAATCTATGGTGACACTTCTACTCCCAAATTTACACATCTAGGAAACATTAATATGACACTCTGACTTAGCACCTATTGGATGAATTCACACATCAGCCCATTTTGTAGAAGGTTTAAAAGCTTGAATTTTATTTTAAATGCCACCGTCTCATTGTTGTTTCAATAACGGATGGTATGTTTGTTCTTGTAGAATATTCACTCTAAATGTGCTGTAGATAAAAACATCCTTGATTATTCCACTAGCAGCATGTGGCCTTTAACATGTTGATCTCTCTCCTTAATGCACAATACCTGATCATGCGGAGATGATTTGTACACGAGCTCTCTTTTAAAACTTGGAATAAGCAACGAACACTGCTTGGATTAGCCTGGTCTAGAAATTTGGAAATTTGTCGATTACATTTGTGTAGAATCTTTGGAAAATTAATACAATTCAATTACCTCTTTACAAGCCGAAAACTAGTTTTTTGGATTGCTGCCTTCACATTATGGTCTTTTATTTACCCTGTTTTTCATACTGTTACTGGTTGAGCAGTGTTAGTCGTTGTTCTGGAAGTAAACTTTCTCAGATTTCCTTGGGAGCTACTGTTATTTCTATTCAGTTAAACCCTTGTTTGTGTCCATGCAGGAAATCTGGTCATTCTTTTTGTATCATTTCAGTAGTGTTTATATCTGACATTTGAATCAAGATGTTTTCCTCATTTATAGATAAAAGATTTCGGTTCAACTTATTTTCTACTTGATCCGTTTTGGAATTTTTTTTGAGACAGGGCCAGGCATTATTGACCCCGTCTCATTCAATTAAATTCTTGTCCGGGATGGGATTTGAACCCATGCCCACTGCATTTTGTGGAAGCATAACCGATTCTTTGTACAAAATGTAATCAAACCCATAGGTGCCATGTTTCGAACCCATGCCATCTGGGGAAGCTTGCATGTTGTTTCAAATTAGGGAACAATAATATCCATTTTGGATTTATTTGTTGGGTTTTGGTCTTTTTCAAAGAGAATTTTAGTCCCACATCGGCTAGACCAAAAGACTTGTATCTCTATATATTAGCTTTGCTAGTTTAGAGATGCATATGTGGTGTGGAGGTGCACATGGGTGTGCCATGTGGGGTTATTTTTCTAATGGAAAAAAGGCTAAATCAACAATAGAAAGCATTCATGCTTTTTGCTCTTGGGAAATTTATTTCCATGGGAGCTAAGCCCCGTAGGGGCTTAGCGACTCGGACTCGGGCTCATGGGCTCATGAGGCGTAATGTGGCATTTTGTTGGCACACTTTGCACTTAGCACGTCGCATAATGCGCTTTAGTTGTGTGCAGTGCGCGCAGCTCAGTGTGCGCTCTGTCGCGCGGAGTGCAAGGAGCGCAGGGTGCGCGCAGTTGGCGCAACTTACAGCAGAACGTGCAGCAGAACGTGCGTTTGCACGTTCTGGGCGGTTGCTACATGTTCGGGGTGGTTTTTACCATGACCCTAACTTTGTGGCAACCGAGCAGTTGCTGCAGGGCCTATATAAGGCATCCTCTCTCTCACAAGACTAGAGATATACAAGTAATAGAAGTCACCACAAAAAGTTTACGAAGTATTTTTTAACACAAGTAAACAGAGAATTCATAAGTGTTCTTTAACACAGTTCTGATCGAAATTTGCTTGCGAATTCCAGCAGCCTTCGAGAGAGAGGAAAGGCGTCGCACCAGCGTTGCTTTTGCACGGGAGTTCGTGTCCATCCGAGAAGTCAGAAGAGCAGGAGTGTTCCAAGTTCTCCGACGAACTTGCTGATTCCTGGAAGCTGTTCGTGTAGGGCGAATAAAGCTTTGAGCAACGGTGATTATTCACCCCAGCAGGAGTTCTTCCATCTTTCGCCAGTCACCTTCATTGCTGCTAGTATTTCTGATTGTATCTTCTTTTTAGAAGTACTACGATCGATTGCTGTGGATTACGAAATCTATTTAGATTCTCGTAATAAACGAGATCTTTTTAGATCTTCGTTATACTCGCGCAACCTTCCTAGAAGTGTTGCGCTGGAACGTTGTTTTTACAATTGTTTCTTCTTCTCAGTTTTCCATCGAAAAATTGTGCCCCGGCAATAACATTATTCGCATTTTGAAACAACATGCAAGCGACGATAACACGTGGGATTTTTCCTACAGAGGAATTGCAAAGGCAAACTCTTTTATGTATGGTAAATGATGTCAATTGGTGAGTACAAGTAATAAGATATATGCATAAGCCTGACTCTTGTTTGTAATTTGTTCTTGCCCTCAGGTGTATAAGCTTTGGAAGCATGCAAAATGCAGAATCTATGCTGTCATTCTTGTTACTGCTGAACATTACACATCTGTGCATATTTCAACTCTACAACACGAAGCAAGCTTTTATAAAGGTTCTGTTTACATATAAGTGAGATTTGACAAGACTGATTTATGTATTAGTCGAAAATAATCATGTTTACAGTGGAAGAGGAGGTTCAATCTCTACTTCTAATTGTTTGTTATTCTGGGTTGATCTTGTTTTCATTTTTGAGCTGAGAAGCTTGATTTTGAGTTATAAATCTATTCTCAAATGTAATTTAGTAGCCCAGGAGGTTTTTTTAATTTTCATCTTATACTGATTAATTCTTGTATATTTTAGATAATTAGATCCAATTATTATAAATTGTAGGGCTTGGGTCTTAGAAGCAATCATGATGTCTTTGATGTAGCTTCTGTCAAGCCATCGTTGCTGAAATTACCATGATGTCGATCCACATGAGTAGAGAATTGTTTTTTTGGGGTAGGCAAAACATAACTCTTTTCCTAACGCAATCAATTATCGCGAAGCATGCACTGAGCCATTTCATTTCAAGTATGGTGTCATACTTACTCGATATTAAGGACAATCATATCGAGAGACTTCCCACCTCCAATACAAATGTAATTATCGTTACAAATTAAGTTGACAAGCATCTCCACTTCCGATGGAGTGCTAACACTAAAATTTAGATCTAACAAGGTCATTTTTAATCTATGTTCTTCGGCAAAATGTCTAACAAGGTTGTACTAGATTTAAAAAAAAAAAAAAAAAAAAACTATCGCAAGAATTCCATTAAACAACAGTACACTTGTTATATTGGCATAACTGTATCTGAGGCGAAAGTCTCTTGAGTCAGGACAGACTTCGCACTGCGTCGGATCGCTGGTTAATGCAGCATGAAGAGTTCATGACGCATGTTCATGATTTTGTTGTTGCAGCTGACTGACGAAGAGGATTCCGATTTTCTCATGTCTTAACAATCTTGTGCTATGTGGCTTAGGCAACCACACTTGAAGCATCCCCCCCAGAGAAACTTTGATACAGTAGGGGATATCAAAGTTTTGATACTCCCTATGTATGACATGTGGGCTCTCTCAAAATTTATGTGTATATATATATATATATATATATATATATATATATATATATATATATATATATATATATATATATATATATATATTTTGGAAAAAAGGTGAATTTTATTCCAAATGAGAAGCCATAATCTTACAACATACAAACAGAGTGGGACTCCCACTCAACTCCCATCAAATCTCCATAGCTTTTACATCATACTCAATGTTATGGAGAATACCAACTGGGGGGGTGACCAGCCCCTCAAAAATACGACGGTTTCGCTCCCGCCACACGTGCCAGACCGCAGCAGCCAAACGAACTCTGGCTGTTCGGAACCAGTCCTGCCCCCTCCCCCTGCTATCTCGGATCTCCGTGATGATGTCCCCCACATATTTCCCGGAGGCGCTCACTCCCAATATCCGAATCTGCTCCAACCAAATCTGCCAAGCCAGCGGGCACTCGAAGAAGATATGTCTCATAGATTCAGGCTCCAACCCGCACAGCACACATGAGGGATCAGGAACTGGCACTCCAAATGACATCAAGCGATCTCTAGTCAAGAGGCGGCCCAGAAGAAGCTTGTAGACACACAACTGCATCTTCCTGGCCAGACCCTTGCACCAGACGAACTCATAGTCCGAACACAACGGGGAAACACGCCGGATAAGGTTGAAACAGCTACGAAATTGGAACTCCCCCGACCCGGCAGGCGCTCCTGTCGGCTCCCATAACCACCGATCCGCAGGCAGCGACGGATCAATGGTAATAGATGAAATGCTCCCACCCAGCGCCTCAGTGAACCTATACGAATCAGGTCGCCACTCCCCATCACTAATGATGCGCCTGCATGTCAGGCCCCGTCTGTCCTCCTGATGAGTCGGGGCTCCTCTGATGTCCAACAGCGACCGCCGATCAATCCAAGGGTCTAGCCAGAGGTCCGTGCCCGACCCGTCCTTCATGACCCTCCGGATAGCAGACTTGAGCACCCCCCTGTGTCGCAAGATATTCTTGAACGTGACTGAATGATTGTTGTCAGTAGCGCACGTCCAAAAACTACCCTGCTTCACGTATCTACTGTGCATCCAGTCCGCCCAGAGAGATCCCCTGCTGATAAATCTCCAGGCCAGCTTAAGCGTAGAGGCCTCCTTGATCTCCAGCAACGGGCGTAGCCCCACTCCTCCCTCCTTCCTGGGACGACAAAGCTGGTCCCAGGAGATCGCGTGCATACCCCCCCTCCAGATGAAGTCGGCACATAATCGCTCCACACGCCGGATAGTGGCCACAGGTAGGAGGATGGACTGCAGCTAGAAGTGAGCCACAGCCGAGATCACCGATCTGACCAACTCGATGCGCCCGCCAAATGACAAACCAGCTGCCTGCCAACCCTCAACTCGCCTCTGGACATACTCCACCAGACTCGTGCAATCCTGATCCCGAGCATAATTGACTGTGAGAGGCACCCCGAGGTATCGCACAGGAAGATCACTCCTCGCGATGCCCAGCACCTCAGCCCTCTCCTCCTTCCGGGTGCACAGGGAGCTGAAGTAGACCCGACTCTTATCCCTGTTCAACTGGAGACCCGAAAATGCCTGCAAGTCATCCATAATAGTCGCAAGCGTCTGAAGCCCCTCCGGCGAAGGCTGGATGAAGACTAGCAGGTCATCAGCATAAATAAGGTGAGTAACTGGGGGAACCATCCTCCGATACAGAGGTACCAGCCGTCCTCTGTGAACTGCCCGATCCATCAAACAAGTAAAGTACTCCATAACAATCGTGAACAGGTAAGGGGACAATGGGTCACCTTGCCTGATACCACGGTTGCTCTGGAAGTACCCATAAGGAATACCATGTATGAGAACAGAGAAAGTAGGGGACGTAATGCACTCCCTGATCATCTCAACCCAGTGATCCACGAAATCCATGGCAGACATCAGATGACAGAGGAAGTCTCGATTGACCAAGTCATATGCCTTCCTCAGGTCCAGTTTAACACAGGCCTTCTCCCCTCCCGGTCTGCTGAAACCCCTCACCATCTCATGAGCCAGGAGGCTGTGCTCAGCGATCGACCTCCCCTTGATGAATGCAGCCTGATTCGGGGATACCAAGTCCTGCATGATCCTCTCCATCCGCCGGCACATAAGGTGCGTAATTATCTTATAAAGATAATTACAACACGCAATGGGTCTAAAATCCGCCAAAGCTGTCGCTCCCTCCTTCTTCGGCACTAAGGTCAGGAAAGTGTGATTAAGCTCTTTCAGAAGCTTCCTTTTGGTGAAGAATTCCTGGACCACCTCCACGACCTGATGCTTCAGAATATCCCAATGGCGTTTAAAGAACCCACTGCTGAAGCCATCAGGGCCAGGAGCTTTGTTGGGATCCGCCGCCTTGACAATAGATTCCACCTCCTCCAATGAGACAGGAGCCAGAAGAATGCTATTCCCGAAAGGGGTCACCAATCTCTTCGTCACAACCTCTGGGAACACAGAAAGGTAGTCAGTCTGGAAATATAACTCAGAGTAGTACCTGACGGCCTCGCCCTGGATCTCAGCCGGCGTCCCCACCAGAGAGCCATCTGCATCCAACAGCTGGGAGATGTGATTCCTATTCTGCCGGGTCCGGATAACATCGTAAAAAAACTTGGTGCAACGATCACCATCCTTCAGCCAAAAACATTTGGCTCGCTGAGCCGAGCTAATCTCCTTCTGCAGCCTCAGGATGTTGACTTCACCGACCAGCTCCTTCTCTCTAGCAGCCAGGTCTCCATTCAGCATGTCCGCTTGCATATCTTGCTGCAGGGTCCGCAACTCCACCTCCTTATCCTCTAAGGTGGACTTGGGCAGCCCCTTCATCCAACTCCTAAGGGCTCTCTTTGTGGCCTTCAGACGACGAACCAATCGGAATTGGGCCGTCCCCTCTTGGCCGCTAGTAAGCCCCTCCGAAACCGCCTCCAGGTAGCCCTCAGAAAGATACCAGCTGTTATTATATCTGAACGGACGAGACTTCCCAAGAGACCGAGCCGTGAAGCCAACCCGGATAGGAGAGTGATCGCTAGTCCCAGCTGCCAGACCCTCAGCCGAAGTGTTGGGGAAGTGCCGGAACCACTCCCCGTTGCCCAGAGCTCGATCCAGCTGACAAGCAACCCTGTTATGAGTTGCTTTGTTGTGCCAAGTCCAGATGAAGCCTGATCGAGACAGCTCCCGCAGCCCCGCAATCAGGAGGCATCTCTGAAAATCATAAAGAATAGGATCTGGAACCGGACGACCACCCAGCTTCTCCCCATGATGCATAAGGGCGTTGAAGTCCCCGATCAAAAGCAGAGGAAGACTCGACGACTCAGCAACATCGAAAACACGAGAGATGTCCCTCCAAAGAGACTCCCTTCTCCTCCTGTCATTGTGGCCATAGACCGCCCCCAATAAGAACCGAAAGCCACCCTTGTTCACGAAGGAGATGGCAATCAACTGTTCCGTCATCAAAATCAAGTCCCCATCCCAACTCTTCGAGTTCCAGCGAACCCAAATCCTGGCCATGTCACAAAGGGCCAGGTTGTGCATCTGGGCCCAATGAGAAGGGGTCCGCCGAGTAAGGGTCTTCTCCCCTTTGATCTTGGATTCTAAGATAACAGAGATGTCACACTTCTCTCTATTGAGCACCCCACATATCTCTCTCCACCTCCCTAGCGAACACGCCCCCCTCACATTCCAGGCGATAATGGCCATTAATTAATTAGAGGTGGGGGCCCCCTGAGAAACACCCGGAACGGCACCAGGGGAAGGAGCCGCATCCGTCGCTAAAGGATCCTCATCCATGCCAGTCGGAACCGTCTGATGAGTAACGTCCTGAGATAACACCAATGCCCAGGCAGGATTGGCGACACACACCACCTCCTCTCTGTCTGTGGTACGATCCTCCATCATGGAGGGCCCATCACGTAGCAGGCCGACCGCACGTCTCTTTCTACAGTAAACCTGCCCTCCAGACGACCCGCCCTCTCCACGTGCCTCAGCCTCCGTCACCACCATGCTTCTGGTGATAATACTACTCGGCCCCTGGACAGAGGATACCACCCCTCCCGTAGGAACAAGATGTGTAGATACAACGAGGCTCAAACCGACATCACTCCCCTGATTAGTACCCTCCTCCTCCACGACCACCGCTCCACTATCATCTCTGAAATCCATATCACATGGAACATCGGGGACCTCACGAGGAGGGATACAAGGCTCCACCGGAGTGCCAGCCTCTAAGCAAGCACTGGCCAGATGACCGAAACAGGAACAGCGAGAACAGGTAGGCGGAACCCATTCATACTCCACCTTCTGGGTCAGCACCTCCCCAGAAGGGAGTTCATACTGCACCATCTTCGGGAGCTCCCCCCCTGCCCGAATCTCCACAAAGATCCGCGCATACATCAGCCTCGTCCGAAAGGTAGTAGCCTCATCCGCCTTGATCGGGGTGCCCACCAGACTAGCAAGACGCATCAACAGGGGAATACTCGAAAACCCAACTGGAAACTCAGGGAATCGGATCCAAACTGGGATGGCATTCAGAACCTCCCTCTCGCATCGTAGCTCTGGAGTCCACTCCTTGAGAATGATCAATCGGCCGTCAAACGTCCAGGGGCCACCTTGGAGGATCCTCGCGACATCCTCCGCCAGCCCGAACTTCACGTAATAGAAACCGTTCTCACGAGCATAGAACTCCATACTCCCCTTCGGCTTCCAGACTCGCGCTGCATAGCCCCGGATCTGCCCGTAGAAAGGCTTGTTGCCCAAGACATACAGGACGAGAGTATTTTCCCAGTAAGCTGTCACCTGCTGGATCTCCTCCGCAGGAAAAACCGCCCGGTAACCCCTCCCGACCTTGATCGGCGGTACATACTCCATCGATGTGGGAGCTTTCGGTCCCACCGGTTTGCAGATCTCGGCCCAGGATCGTCCAGCAGGCCGGGGGGGCGTCCCAATAGGCCTTTGGGCAATCACCGGACGGGAAGTCCCCGGTCCCTGAACATCCAGATCCACGACCTTACCCTTCCCCTTAGCCGCCGCGGTCGCCTTCGGCCGCCAACCCATCGATCGCCCAGCAGACACCCCAGAACCTCGGCTGGGCCGAGACTCTGTCCCGTTCTGACGAAATCCGGGAAGGCGATCCCGAGCCGGACCCTTTCCGCCACTCGTCTTCCCCCCGTTTTTCGCCACCCGACGGCGCGTAACCGTCGTCCACCCTCCTCCCTCCGACTGGCTCCCCATGGATCCGGACCCCGCCCCGAAAACGAAATTCGGATCCAAAGCACTCGAAACCTTCTCCGGGAGGTTCGACCCGTCCACCGAGGAGCCCGCCCCCCCCCCTCCGCCGCCTGGGGGGGTCGTCGACGCCACCAGGGGGTCCGCCCGACCCCCTCCCTGTGCTCCCGCACCCTCACCAGCAGCCGGAGGATGAACCGACACACGCGCGCGCGTGGGGGGGTCCGCCTGACCCCCCCGATCTGGCTCCCGCCCCCCCCCCCCCCCAGCGCCGGGGGGGAGGCCGCTCGGCTTGCCCTGGGTCCGCCGACCGCCGGCCAGGGGGTCCGGCGGTCGTGGAGGCGGCCCACGTGGAAGCCCTAGGTCGGTCGCTCCTTTCTCCCGAGCGGTCACCATACAGCCAAAAATATATATATATATATATATATATATATATATATATATATATATATATATATATATATATATATATATATATATATATATACACACATTTTACAAAGTAGGAGGGACCTACATGTCATATATAAGGGGTATGAAAACTTTGATACCCCCTACTGTATCAAAACTTTGATACCCCCTACTGTATCAAAGTTTCCACCACCCCCCCTTTTCAAGGACATGACATTCATTAGCTAGCAGGTCTTTTGTTGTTGCATTTGATGCAATGTGGTCCCTGGTTGCGTTTTTGGTAGTCAACATTGTTTGGACACTTTTGTGCATTGTATCCTCCCATATTATTCGGACATCTATTGTTGAAATGTTGCATTGCTTCTAGAGTAATTGGAGGATATTACGGTTCTAACTCGGTCGCATGGTCGTAAGATTGCTCGAATGTTTTATATTGTTGGACTACTACCGGCAATTACAAAATGTGCTTAAGACATTCTTCGAATCAGCAAGCTTTATATAACTTATCTTACATTTTTTTAGCTCGCATACTGTGCTAGTCTTGAAAACTTGCCAAACTATCATGTTTCCTTCTTCCAAGTGGAGATTTTTTTATTTTTTTTCTTTGGTGGAAAATATCAATGTTCTAAATTTCGCTAAGCGAAATCAGTGCGTCAGAGAACCGCCTAGGCCGCCTACGCGCCGATCTGTTTTTGTTGTTGTTGAATACTTACAGATATAACTTACTCATATGTAAACATATTGAAACAAATGTTTATGAGCTCCAATGGCTAGCATGGTTGTGCTAAAGGTGGTGATTTATAATCGGCTGTGGTTGTATGTTCGAATCTTCCAAATGGATTTTTTTTTCCAGTTTTTTTACTTAATCTAAACCTAATAAAAGGGGGAGGAGAGGATAGAGAGGAAACATTCCATCAACAACTCCTCTCCCCTCCCCTCCCCTCTCCCCTCCCGTCCTCCCTCTCTCCTCCTCCACCCCTCCCCTCCCCTCTCCAGCCAACAATAGCAGCCGCCACCACCAGCAGGCGGCAGCGGTGACTCCCTCCCCTCTCCAGCCAGCAGCAGGCGTCGGTGGCTTCGACGGCGTTCTCTTCTCAGCAGCAGTAGGCGGCGTCGGTGTCGACGGTGGCGGCGGATGCGGCGTCGGCAGGTACGTACAACTTTTTTTTGAATTTCAAATATGATTTTTTGGATTTTTTGTGAAAATTTTTAAAAAAATTGGCGAATAGCCCGACTAGGGCCGCCTAGAGCCGAAACCCACCTAGTACCGCCGCCTAGAAAAGTTTCGGTGCGGCCGACGGCCGCCTAGGCCGAAATTTAGAACACTGGAAAATATTGTGCCAGAAAACCTTCTTTAAACATACCCCAAGTGATTTTGATGTTGTTACTGGCTCTGAAAAGAATTCTAATCTGTTATGGCCACCAACAATGTGCATTCGTATGCAATAACAGTTGTACACATGCCACCATCTTGGTCCTTCGAATGCTCAGGAGTTTAAAGTGATCTTCCAGTTTTACCGTCCAATCCATAGCCACATGGATTCTTCCGTCCCTTTAAATGGTAAATTGCAGATCTTCTTGAATTCTGCAATATCAAGTGCAAAACTTTTCCTCTCGAAGGTTGGGGTTCATCGGCTTTGATCTCTTCTATCACAGTTGGAGCAGCAGTTGTGTAGCATTGTTGACTGTTATCGTTTGTACTATTTGTTGTACGGTATCTAACTACTTCTATTGCACCTCAAAGTGCGTCTCTAATTGTCTTTATTGCGTTTCCATCGTATACGTCATCCTCTTCATTGGGTCGGTTGAGACTACCACCCTTGAGCTATCTGCGTTGTCGTTTTTGTTATCTCTATAAAGAAAGAAAGAAATTCTTATGTCTTATAGATTATTATGAACTTACTATATGAAACATCTCATTTCACAAACTCAAAATTATCAAACCAAGAAAATTGGTATCTTTAAAAAAAAATTAAATAAGAAATCCAAGGAAGTAAACCCATGCTTTGATACCATTATGTCACGTTCTGATCCCAACAAATCGGTAAGTTGCTATTGGACGTGATGTCGTACAAGCCTAAATTTTTCTTGCACAAGGCGAGCTCTTGCTAAATTGTAAAATAATTTTTTTGTAGAATTTTGTAACGGATAACAAAGAAATTGTATAACATATGATGTAAATGAAACAACTCTTTATTGATAAAATTTACAGTGAAAGCATAGGCTCTCAAATAGCAGAGTAAGAAAATGCCAAGTTTGGTTTAAAACTTCAAAATAGCAAAATGAGATACATCGTTCCATACATCATATTTCTTAACAATAAGTAAAAAAAATACCTTTAGTGAAAGTATTCTTTGTAACGATCCGCTCCGCCCCAGCGGAATGCCGATTCAAACGGCAAGTGTAACGACTCATTTCAATCGTTGACTCGAAGAGTTGTGTTGACCCGATGAAGTATCGATGTGAATCGATACAAGAGTTAAGTTGGCCCTTCAAAAGAATCCAGACTTAGATGTTCAAAAGCGCGCTCGGTGTCTCGCTTGGCCGATGCGTTCATAGCTAAGGTGGGTGGCTCCGATGAACCTGTATTTGCTTAGCCTAGACACATAATAATACGGACAATATTACTATAATCGCTAGACGATAACCCCTGCATGCTAATAAGAGAACTCAACACACCTAGCTAAGAAAATAATTCCATCTTTTATGCTTGTGTAGAACATAGAATGTTACTTGAACCTCGTACCACAAGTCTACGCTCGTGCTAAGGCACCGCTTACTTTTGAATAGAATTGTCTATGTGTTAACTTATGAACGAAATGCTTGTCACTTAGATCGTACTACAACTTGAAGCACAAAACAATGAATGGTTCACTAAAATGAGGTAGGAAGACTATCAACATAGTCGTTCCGAGCGGAGTATAGAAACATCGAAAGGTTTCGGCATAGTTGGGCCGCCAAGGCGGTTCCCATACAGGGAGCTGCATAATGAATGAACGAAAGAACGAATAAGTGAATGAATGAATCAACGAATAAATGAATGAATAAGTGAACGAATGAATGAACAAATGAAAGAAAGAAAAGAATGAATGAATGAATGAAAGGAAAAAAGGCATAAGTGAAGACAAGAATGATTAGCGATAGGTATGACGGGGACGTACAATAGGGCCCGCTACCCGCACTGCACGGATGCCACCGCCAACCTAGTCGGTAATCGACTATAGCTCAAAGACAGCCTATAGCTCAAAGACAGTCCGTTAAGTTAAAAATGACAAAATAATACGAAATGGTCGCGGACAACTTGGTGCACAAGGGAAAGAAGTGAATAAGGATTCCAAGACAACGATCAACGACATCGTAGCCGACCTAGGCAGAATCATGGCTTACGGACGGCTTGGGTGCGGGCTCGGCCACCCAAGAGGCATAAGTCGGGTATTGCGTGGCCTATCAGGGTGTACCAGCCATCACCGGCTGATAGGGAACCACGATACAAAGATGGATAGTCCAAATGGCTTGTGGTGCCAGCGACCGGTGCATATAGATTAAGTTGGTTCGATTGTGGCAATCTGCGTGCGAGACCTTGCATTGAAACAAGTAATCTGAGTAAGCTGAACATGCTAAGTTACTAAATGAAACATATCGGAACAAAGTTTGAGTATAATACATACTGACAACTTGAGTAAGCTGAACGACTGAGTAACTGAATGAACATTGAACAAATCTTGATCATAACACATCTTGACAAAACTAGCTTTGTAGAACCTGAGGCAGGAATACGCCCTTGACACTTTGGAATACTTATGCAAATTTTGTTAAGTCGTTGTGTATAAATTGTTGGCTAACTTGGTTTACCTTGGACAAGGAAGATATTATGGTAAGTTGTACATGTTATTCATATGCGACACTTGATATCGGTAACACGAGATAGACTTCAAACTATATGCCATGAAACTGATCCTAAGGCAAGATTAGTAAGACAATCAAATAATAGGTGCACAAAAGTAAAATAAATGTGTTTGGTAATGATAGCGAATGGGCAAGCTAGCCTCCCCACCAGTGCATAACAATGTATTGATAACCACATAGATTGTTTACAGCCTGCGGGAGAACCTCGTCGGATGTGGAGACTTTCTTCGAACGTGCTAAGACGCGGAGCTAACTCTGGAGCCTTGGAGCGTTGCAAAGGAACTGAAGCACCATATATAGGACATAATGTATCGAAACATCGCTATGAATCATTCCATCTTGTAAGCCACATGGTACGCCTTTTATGTTTCAGAGAGAGAGAGAGAGAGAGAGAGAGAGAGAGAGAGCTTGAGCAAATTGTAATCTCGGACTAGCACCGCTTTTAATACTTCTTGAATATCAATAAAGACTATTGAGTTATTTTAATTTGTGTTCATTTACTTTTTGCTGTAAATGGGGACACTCTGTGCGACTCTGTGGCCTAACTTCAATCGACCGTTTTTGGACTTGGCCTTGCACGAGCACAACCTAGGCTCGTGCGGCATCATGCCTTAGCGAGGACGATCGCTCTCTAGGAGCGGGGCATGACATTCTTCTTGTAATTAGAAGCTTGAAAATAAACAGAGCTTCTAAGATTTGGATGAGCTTATGGCCTCTGATCATCCACTAGATTTTTGGCACATGTGGAGAAGTAGGTCAGTATATTAGGGAATGCACTAGTGAGCGACATTAATCCAACTCACCTAAAATTAATACACTAATCTTGTGGCAGCATACAATATTATTAATGATCTTTACATTCTTTCTTAGGGTCAATTAATAATTCATATGATAGGAATATGAAAATATAATATCCATCACCATACTCTGCTTCTTACCAATAGTCGATTGTCCTTTCCTGCAAACAAGTATTATAATACTCTTTCCCATATACAACATCGTTATCGATGTAACCCATCTATATGAAGGTCACTGATGAACACATCATCTCAGACTATTCATGGGAATTACGACATCCCTATCATTGCTTGTAGCTAGCCTTACTGAAGATCTCGTAATTCCTGTGCATTATACATCACCTTAAATTATTCATGTTCTTCCTAGGTCGAATCTGTTACGTGGCCATGAATACCATTCTAGAAAACTAAATCTTGTGCACAAGTTGTCTGTGACCATACATACATATGTAACTTAGCCATTAAAAATATAACATGCATGCTATAGAACTTCAAATAGCTGTGCACACACTTTCTTATTTGTATTACCATGCACATTACCTCGAGCCATTGCTCATAATTCCAAAATTTCCAATCTAGGGTTCTACCATAATTGGTACTACCAAAATAAGTTAATTTAGCGAAATTATCAACGACTCCAGTAAAAATCATCGCTATATTCTATAAATTTAGACTCCAAAAAATACATCACAATACGTCGTTGATTGCGACCAAGGATGACGAGTTGTGACCAAAGTTAGGTACTATGGAAAGTAACGTCGCTACGAGTCGCTACATATTGCTATTTTTTAATAATAGCAACTTTTAGCAACATATTGGACTGCAAGTCGCTAACATTTTAATATCTGTGTCATTTAGTGACGTTTACTTTATAACGTCGTTAAATATTTAATATAGCCGATCAGAATTCACTTATCTCTATTCTATCAAAATTGAAAGATTTCTCTCCCCTTCGGGCCATAAACTGAAACCTAGCTCCCCTTCCGGCGCCCTAGCCCTATCTCCCCCCTCTGGTGCTCTACCTTTTCCTTCCCGTCGCGGCCATGACCAGCAGCGCTGCCCTAACCTATCTCTCGTCTAATAGGTAAGTCTCTTCCTCCCCCTTCTCCTTCGGTGTCCTAGTTTGTTGGATTAGTCCGCTGCACAATTTCCTATATCATTTTAGTGTTTGTGTCCAAGGAATTTTTAGTGCCCATGTCCAAGGTTCAACGACGTAATTGTTTAGCCCTTATATGGAATAAGTAGAAAATATTTTCTTTTCTTTGTTTCCTATCAAGTGTATGTTCATAACTGTTGGGGCGCAATATTGTAGCAAATGACTTTGGCATCTTAGTATATGCTGACAACTGCATCTTAGCTTTAGTTGGAGCTCAATATTGTAGCAAATGACGAAATTGATGAGATCGAAACATGACTTGACATCTTAGTATTGTAGAAGCATGGAAAATTCAAAAGCCATGCATCTCAGTGGCCATGCACATGACAAAGCCACACGTATCCTGAACTATGTGCTCAGAAGGAGCCAGCCACTACTGCGCCAGGATTCCATGCGCCTATAGTTCACCAACCACCTCATCAACATTTAATGCGACGCTGACGAATGTGTCAGATGTCAGCTATCACTTATACATGGTGCAGTATGTGCCTCAAATTGCACGCAGCTGACGTCTACACGACAACTGAGGGGTCATCGTTCTTTACTCCATGGACCTATTGCTCATGCACTCGTCGTTCATGAGTGCATCGCTTAGGCACACATGGAAGTCATTTCAGATATAACAAAAATATCTCGAAGTTCGAGCTGATAACCAACGCCAGCACTTACGTCAGCAAAATCATTACCCTTTGTTAGTTAACAATTGTACAGTGCCACGTGGATGGCAAGGATGAATTCTCATATGCGCCTCCGACGCCATGCGTCCAGACTGGACATACGCCCTAGAAGCCATGTGCCAAGTCACTCCCATGCGGTGACTTCTTTATGCGTAGTCAAATCTTTCTGTTACAATGACTCGAGACTTTTAAGCAAAAGAGCACATGCCATGTGTTACTGACTTGGTCATGCCTATGATGGGTTCTAATAGCCCAAGATCTCAGCAATTAGTATATCTCAACCAATGTCACGTGGTGGTTAGCTGTGTCATGCACGCGTAGTGGCAACTGAATTCTGTTCAGAAGTTCCATGCGACATCGAAACTCATGCACGCGTCGTTGATGCACACGTGGATTCCAGATTGCTATAAATAGAAGGAGCCTTCCTTCACACATGACATAGAGAGTTTTTGCATAAAGCTGAGAGAGCCAAATTACCGTTCTTCTTGCCAGTGAGCAGAAACTTGCAATCCTCTTTCGCCTTGTCAGATCGTCAAAGGAGTAAAGAAATTTGCAGTAGTGTTCGATCTCCATCGTCACACTTTTCCATAATCGGAACTTGTACTTAGAGTTCCTATTTATGAGTTCTTTTGTACTTTACTCGTTTGATCAATACAAAAATTTGTATAACTTTTTGTTCATGGCAAACAAACTGGCAACTCTGCTAGGGACGTCATTCTCCTCTGATGAGAATGTGGTGATGCAAATTGACAACAACCTTCTAGGGTCCTCTCAAAGGATGTTGGTCGTACTTTTCGACCAACAAATCTTTGAGGATTTGCTCTCTGAGGACAATGCGAGTCCTTCGAAAAGGCTAGTAAAACCAAAGAAGACTCGCGGTACTTGGATGACTAAGGCAGTTGCACCTCGCCCAAATACTAAAGACGATGCGCTCCCAGAAGCTGTGACTGACATCGCGCATCACACGTTTGCACAGCCCGTTACGAACTTAAGGAAGCCCAACTTTCTGGCTCTGGCAAAAGAGCCAAGGCTGACTCCTAGTCCATGTCACGACCCGCTTCCGAATAATCGGGTATGAATCGAGTCATGCCTGACCTACGCTGCCGTTGCCAGCGGTAGTCAGCCATCTAGTCTAGTCATCATCAATAATATTATATACTCATCACGGTGTCTATCACGAATATCTACTACTAGCCAACACAGTTCACTATATATGCAGTTAGTACATCCTTTTACATGAATATCCGGGTACAAAATCGGTAAAGATAAAGGCTATCTAAGTCTGCAACATCCTCAATCTCAATGCATTATAACATAAACCTATACATCAATCTATATCTCGAAAATATAGTCCCGGTCTTGACGAGCATCCGGAGTGAGCTCCACTGCTAGGTCTTCCTGCCGACCATAACACTCTAGAGGATCAATCTCATCTGTAATCAACGATCCAGTTAGAAAAAGAGCAAAGCATAATGTAACTCAATAATACTTACCAATAGGATATCCAGAAAATAGGTAAAGCAAGAGTAAGTGAATGACATGTAATATGAGATATAACAGAGTATGTATTAGCTACGTAAACATGTATAATTGGACATCATCAACATGTGGGGACTAATATGTATTAGGCATATTAAATGAATAATATACTATCAGTCACGCAATAATCATGCATGTCTAATGCTAATGCTACCAGTCACGCAATAATCAGGCATGTCTGATGATAATGCTATCAGCCACGCTGTAATGGACATCAGGCATATAATAATATGCTATCATGCACGAGAGTTGTCCAATATTAGTCTACAACATGTCTTAGAATGTCCCCCACCCGACACGAGAAACATGCAAGCAAGAAAGTAGATAAAATAGGTAAAGTAATAACAAGTGTGTGTACATGCATGCAATGTGGCAGTAAAATTAAGATACATGTACTTTCCTTCCTTCAAATGGGCGAATAACGTCTCTAAATCTCCTATACAAAAATAATAAAACATTATCAGGTTTTATTCTAAAATAAATTCTTAAAATAAAACCTATCAACTATTTACTAAATAAACAAGGGTCGCTACTAACCATCCACTCCTTCCAAAAGTCTGATCCACCTACTAAGCTTACTACCAAATCCATATGCAATTAATTATTAAATTAACCCAATGACCAGGGCCACAGATCTGCCCACACTCTTGGCTCAACCCTAGCTAAGTACAATATAAACCATTGACCATTGTAGTCCATTACTATTATGTTGGAACCTCACATGGCCTAACTAGCTTAGCCCATGAGAACTCATAGTACTCTAACCCATGAACCACTCCCAAATAATTATTTACAGTCCAAGAGGACTGACCCATTGATATGACCCAAGCCTAGTAGCTGAACCCCTGTGAACCCAACTCAACTTTCTTTGCGGCTAGTATATGAATTTGAATTCGATCTGTCAACTCTAACACTTGACCAGTCCTCTTCAATCAAAATACTATACCTAGCCTAACGGCTATCTGAACAGTACACCTCTCTCCCATAACAGTAGAAACTAGCAACACCAACAATCATTTAAACTGTTATCAACGGCTAGTGTAGTGTCCCATTTCGTGTCCAACTTATAAATACCCAGACAGTTTCCTCATGATACCCTCATCTGTAAACCAATCTTGCCAGAGAGAAGTTAGAAGGGAGCATACCTAAGTAGTATCAATTTGAAAGATTGTCCTGTTGAAATGTTGTTTAGTGAACGCCACACTCTGGGACATTTAGACAAACAGGTGGTGATCACTAATGAAAGTATAGATCGAGAGTTTTATTTGAATTCCTCAACCTCGTCCAACAATCGACCACTTCGATGTCCTGACAATCGGTGGAAAGGAAAGTTCAAAAAGACTCTAGAGTGGTCGAGGCTGCTGGCCTATCGCCGGGAACGACACTACTACGGTCGTTGGCCAAGAGCCAAGAGAAAGAAGGAAAAAGGAAAGAAAAGCTCTGTTCTTGAGCGATTAAAGGAAGTTGATTATAAGCGAAGGAGATTTTAGGCCAATCGGGTTTGGGCTTCAAGTGGCTGGTTTAAGAGTTGTGGGCTCTAAGATTCTAATAAGAGTTTATGGGCTTGGGTTTACAAATGGGCTAACAACTGTATCTGATCTATTGATTGAACAAATGGGTTTGGAGCAAATGGTTTGGCTTACTAATTTGACTGAATATAACAGGGGTTTTGCAAATAGCCTAATTTCTGATTCATGGGCCTTGGCCAAATAAAATGGGTTTAATAGATGGGCTGATGGGCTCAAAAGAATTGTGGCTAGATAATAGAAAACATACTATAAACTAGTTAAAAAAAATAAATGGCTTAACTTTAAATAATTTAAATATTCTAAATTATAGAACTGTTGAAAAAATAATTATGAGAAATGTCAAATCTTATTTTAGAAAAGGTGGAGTTACAAATCTACCCACCTTAGAAAATTTTGTCGTCAAAATTTAAGAAATAATTTGGCACGATAATCAAGTAAAATGATTTGAAACAATTTGGCATGATTAAGCATGATCGAGGTTCAAAATCTAGTCATAGCCAATAGGATAAAAAAATCATCCAAGCAGGATTAATATTTCAGGTATGAAAAATATAATTATGAAAACATGATCATGATCAAAATCGTTTTGATACGGCCAAGTCTGAAATTATTTAGGCACGATCAGATAGTCACGGTAGGTAAAATCATCTAGTCATGGCTAATTAGTTATAGTCAATATTATCTACTCATGATAGAATCTGGGTTAAATATACGATTAGGAATCAAAATTTAGGCACGATCAAGTATAGGATTAAAACAGCCAAAGATTTATAAAATATAGAAATTATGCGATTAGGATTTTGGAAATAGCGTAAACTGTATTATCCGGAATCAAATTTAGCCACAAGTAAAATAAAATCAAATTCTAGAGTAGAATCGAAGGGTGATCGAAAATTAACCATTTAGGCATGATCTGATTTATCAAATAATTCAGGAATAAAGTCCAACTTGTATATGTACGATCAAGTTTAGACATGATCAAGTCATGATCAAATTTTTTTGAGGCATGATCAAAGGTCTAGTCATGATCAAGAGAAACAAACTCGTTCAGGCATAATCAAATCAAAATTCTGGCACGATCAAGGATAGAATGAAAATCTAGTGACGATCGAAAATCGTATAAGCACGATTTAAGTATTGTTTGTCTGGATATGATCAAAATTCAAAATTTTAGGCACAATAATGAAGATAATCAAAATTCAAAATTTTAGGCACAATAATGAAGATAATCAAAATAATATGACCAGGACCAAGATAGAAATGAAGTCTGACAATGTGTTTCCATTGATGATCAAATGACGGTTAATTAAGAAGATAAGGAAATCAAAAGACGATTCGATATAGGATATGTAGGAAGAAACTAATCTCATTAACACTCTACAGACCAATTTTCTAAGTTGCTAGCTAACTCAGTACCAAGGAACCTAAGGTAACTACCTAGTCAATATAACTAATTCTATTTGGGACCAAGAAGTATGTCCAATTTGATCAACTTCTGTCAAGCCGTTCTACATAATCTGCCAATTTTTCAACCATTTTTTCAGACTTCAAATTCTACTCCTCCCATTTCTTACTCCATCAAGGTTATAATCTCAATTGTCAGAAATTTTTCTATTAAGTCGATCCATGATATGTGTATTCGAAAATCTCAATCCTTGAAAGCTAACGACTAACTCACTAATCAAATTTGAATATCTTCTTCTCTCAAAATATCATCATATCTCAAACATGTAAAATCTTTCTTACTGCAACATGAATATGATCAAATTTGAATCCCCAATCTTTGTTTAATTTTCAAACAAAATCTCAACTCAACGGCCCCTTTTTTTAATCACTATCCGACTATTCCAAGAGATGTATACCAATATTCTGCTCTTAATTCCTCCTTACTACAATGATTTCCTTCCAGAACCTATTAATCCTTCTATGGTTATATCCATCTTTATGTATCAAATCTCAAAAATTTAATTCCTTTGAGTGTTTTGCAACTTGATCATCACTTTCTCAAGTTTACTCACTTTCTTTGTGGAAGAACCTAATCTTTCTTCACCAACCTTCCTAGTTCCTCCCAGATCTTCCTAGTCTCCACCTACGGCTTAGCCTATGGCCGAGCTGGGCCCCCCCGTCATGGCCAAATCCTTTGTCGAAGCAGTCGGTGGTCAGGTGGAGGCAACTCCCTGACTGGCCGACAAAACTGTGTCCTCTTTCAAAGGAGCCCTTGCAATCTCCTTCTCTGAAGAATAAGTAGCCCTCGCCGCCCCTCTATGCTTTGCCCTCATTGGCAAGTTCTTCCACAGCAAACCGTCAATAGACGTGATTCGTAAAGCTTTCTCAGGATTCGAATTCCAGGGATCTATAAAAGCTGGAGTCATTGATCGGAAGCATGTCATGATCCGGCCCTCAAACGAAGATGACTATCTTAGACTAAGCTCCAAGGACACGTGGTTCATAGCTCGTGCCCCTATGCGTATCTTCATATGGGACGCTGACTTCTCGCCTATGGTTGAGTTGTCGATCATGCCCGTCTGGGTCAATCTGCCAGATCTCCCCCATCACCTATATACGAAGGAGGCATTGTTTGCCATCACATCCGCCATAGAAAAGCCTCTAAAGATAAACAGGACGACCGAAGAGCTATCTCGCCCCAGCATGGCCAGAGTATTTGTCGAAATAAATGCCGCAAAACCCATTCAAAAAAGAATTCGAATTTCACTCCCTCATGGAAGGAGCTTTTGGTAATTCGTAGAATACGAGTACACGCCACTGTATTGCATACACTGTCACCATCAGGGGCACCAACATGATGGCTGCAAATTAAAAAATAAGGGTAAAACTCTTGTTTACGAGGAAAACCTCTAAGAAAAGAAATAATGAGAAAGAGACACGCAGTGACTAGTTACAAGGAACGAGAATATTCAAATCCTTACTAGAAACGAGAACCCAAACTTCATTAATGAGGAGTCCACTTCCCAATCGCCTATTATTAATCCACCATTCGACCCCAAGCAGGTGGAGGCGGATAATAATCCAAGCACGAGCCCCAACGATTCTGAGAATATTAACACCCAGCCAGTCTTGTCAGCCCACAACACGAGAGAAGATGGGATGGGAGTGCAGTGCATGATGGAGCATGAGGTCAGGCCGCAGGGTCATGATAAGGAGGTAGGAGAAGGACCTCTGGGTGTAAACAAATCTATATAAGAAACTGAGGAGGACGAAGGTATAGAAGTACCAGACTCTGAAGAAGAGACAGAACACGCAGGAGGGATAGGAGAAGACACAGCGGAAGGAGCTGACACACAGGAGTTGGAGGAGGGAGAACTATGCACATGCGCCACCAACTAGGCAGATGAAGTCGAATAGGAAGCAACTGAAGAATAACGACAGCAACAGGGAGGTGACGAGGACGTTGATGCCCTGCAACCATCAGCAACGACAAAAAAGCGGTAAAAGAAGACCAAAAAACAATCGGAGCCAACAGATAAACGTACTCGAGCATCTGCAAACACTACAACAACTGGTATCTCGACCACCTCTATTAATGTATAATGCCCTAATCTGGAATGTTAGAGGGATAGCAAACCATATGACTCTTAAAAGAATCGAAGCTCTCGTCTGAGTCCACAAAATCACATTTTTGGCAATCATTGAGCCTAAAGTTGACAAAGGACGATTACTTCATTTCCAAATCAAACTTGGGTTTGCAAGTTCCATGTCCAACGATAGGGAAAACATTTGGATAGTGGCCAAATCGGGTTGCGTAATTTCTTCTATTGATTCATGTGACCAAGCCCTGACAGTCGCCGTCACTCATCATATGATCCCAACAACGACAATGTTCTCTATAGTTCATGGCAATAACATGAAAGAGGGTCGAAGAGAATTACAAGCTCGCTTGCTGCAGCTTTAAGCTGTTCATAAGGCTCCGTGGGTGGTTGTTGGGGATTTCAACGCAGTACTTCGGTCAAAAGAAAAGCTAGGTGGCTTGCCAGCAAATCAGGTATCGATACAGGAGTTTGCTAGTTTTATTATACAAGCTAGGTTGGTAGGGCTACAGTATATATGTAGTTGTTTCACTTGGATTAATTCGAAGGAAGATCATATTGGCTCTCGGTTGGATCACATTCTTATAGACGAGGATTGGTCCTCTTTTGCTCCACTTTTTGCAGTTGATCATCTTAACAAAACGGAGTCCGATCGCTCTCCTATCCTGGTCCAATTCAAGGAGAAGGTGGCTACTGGAAAGAAGCAATTCCGGTTCTTAGATTTTTGGGTTCTTCATGAAGACTTTCAACAAATCATCCATGAGGCTTGGCTATCAGTTGATCACAGGAATGCCCTAACTAGGGTTTCGCTCAGATTAGATGCATACAGAAAATCTCTATCGTCCTGGAGTCATAGAACTTTTGGGGATATATTTCAGACTGTCAAGGAAGTAGAAGATCTAGTATTAGTAGCATAGCTTTGTCATGAGAAGGAAGACTCACCTAGCAGTCGACACAACCTAGCTAAGGTGATGGCCAATTTGAAACATCGTGTGTCTAGAGAGGAAGCGTACTGGAAACAAAAAGCTAGGACGAAATGGGATCTTCAAGGAGATAAAACACAGCTTACTTTCATGGCTGTATATCAAATAGGAAGAAGACTCTTCGTATTCATTCTATTACGAAGGAGGATGGCACTACCATATCTGACAGCCAGGAAGTTAAATCATATGCCACTGATTTCTTCTTTGTATTATATGAACGGAGGGAGATTGAGGAAGATGTTGAACTTTTATCCCATATTCCTTCACTTATATCGGACGAAGACAATGCACATTTGATAGTCGAGCCTACACAAGATGAAATACTCGCTGCCTTGAAGAGCATGGACAAGCAGAGTGCGTCAGGTCCTGATGGATTTACGTGCTTATTTTTCCTTTCGGCTTGGAATCTCATTGGTGAAGACATTAGAGAAGTGGTGAGTCTATTCGTAGATGGCTTCTCTTTACCTAGATCAATCACGAACACTGCTTTAGTCTTGATACCTAAGATTAAACAACCAATTGGTTTTACTGATTATCGACCAATTAGTCTGTGTTTGGTGATGAATAAGATAATATCCAAAGTGTTATCTAGGCGACTTACCCCTCTTCTTCCCAGACTTATATCTCCAGAGCAATGCGATTTTGTTCAAGGGCGTGAAATAGTTGATAATATTCTACTGGCTCAAGAAATGATGGCTAAAATGAACTAAAAACATTGGGGGGGGGGATGTGGTTATAAAACTTGACATGATGAAAGCTTATGA
This sequence comes from Iris pallida, assembly GCA_029216955.1. Taxonomy (NCBI): domain Eukaryota; kingdom Viridiplantae; phylum Streptophyta; class Magnoliopsida; order Asparagales; family Iridaceae; genus Iris; species Iris pallida. The sequence goes on from JANAVB010041019.1 coordinate 3,045,925, forward strand.
CAGATTGGATTAGAGGTTTTTGTTGAAGGTCCTGCGTCGGTTTGGGTTTCACAACAAGTGGGTAGACATGATCCTTCGGCTAGTTAATAATGTTTGGTACTCTTCTTTAATCAACGATGAATCTTCTAATTATTTTCAAGCTTTTAGAGGGGTTCATCAAGGAGATCCATTATCTCCTGCTATTCATATTAGTTGTAGAGGCTTTGTCCAGAAGTCTGAAGCTATTGCCTGAGACCGATGGATTCTTCTGCTTTATTTTGCCACAGGAATGCCCACCAATCATTCATTTATCTTATGCAGATGATGTCTTATTATTTACAGGAGGTGACTTGAGGTCTATTAGCTTAATCACAGACTTACTTGGAAGGTATGAGCGTGCATCGGGGCAGAAAATTAAAAAAGCGAAGAGCTCAATTTACCTCTCGAAGAAGTCGACGCCGGAGAGAGCAACAGAAATGGAACTACACACTGGATTTGCAGTAGGCACACCTCCGTTCATATATTTGGGCTGCCCCCTTATGGCAGGGCAACGTAATGCTGACATGTACGAAGATTTACTGGCCAAGGTAAGGAGTCGAGTGGAGGGTTGGCACAACAAAGTCCTGTCGCCTCGGGGAAACTCGTTTTTATTGCAATCAGTCCTTACGTCAATGCCAGTATACACGCTGGCAGCATTCAATCCCCCTATTACTATGTTTAATCGAATGGAATCATTAATCTCGAGTTTTTTTTGGGGATCGTAAGATGGGATGCATAAGCGGACTTGGCTTGGATGGGATAAGGTGGCTAGAACAAAAGCAGAAGGTGGCTTAGGGATAAATCGGCTACAAGATGTCATGAATGCGATGATAATAAAGCTATAGTAGAGGTTCATGACCCAGGATAGATTGTGGATGCGATATTTTAAAGCCAAGTACTGCTCTCAATCATCCCCAGACATAGTCAGGGCAACGTCGAATGCTTCCCATGTGTGGAAAAGGTTACTCAAAGGTCGTGATTATGCAGATAGATACATAACTGAGGAGGGAGATGGCTGGCATTGGGGTCGTGCTTCATCAGGGGGCTTCTCACTCAGCTCAGCATGGGAGGTGGTCCGGATGTCACAGCCAATTCTGTCGCCGTTCAAGCACATCTGGAGCTCATGTATTCCAAACAAGTGGTCGGTTCTCTTCTGGAGAGTTCTTCATAACAAGCTTCCGACTGACGACAATATTATGAAGTTGGGGTTTAAAATGGCTTCTAAATGCTATTGCTGTGACGAATGCTCGTCGGAGGATCTAGAGCATATCCTTAATAAAGGAGATATAGTGAGGCAGGTGTGGGCGGTCATACAAGGCGACTACCAGGTTACTGCTCGAGAAATGACCCTCCTTCACCGGCTAAGAGGGTGGTGGAGGAAAAAACAAAAACACAAGAAACAAATTGCTGTAGGTGGTGCGGTGGCATGGGTGCGGTAGAAAAATTGCAACAAGTGGAGATATGAAGGATATGTTTACATTGCACAACAGCTGATCGGAAAAGCTCGGAGGCAAATCGAGAAAGCCACGTTGAAATGCAAACACTAGCAGCAACATGTTCATGTGATGCAGGATATGAATATAGTTTACTCTGCTTTTTGTAATATGAGTTATTACTCATTTTTTAACCTGAGTTGGTACTCACCCCATTATTAATAATATTTTAATGTTCTCTCTCTCCCTCTCTATGTATATATATATATATATTAAAACCAAGGCCCGTGGACAACGCCACCCAGCCAGCCTTGGCCTGGGAGCTGTGGTCACCGCCACCCAGTCGCTCCCGTGGGGATTCGATCACAGCATCTCACTCCCGTGTGCCAACGGTCTTACCGGTGCACCACCGCGCCATTGGCATTATATACATACATATATATATATATATATATATATATATATATATATATATAAAGGAGAAAGAATTTGGGCTGGTACTGTTCACGTAAATAGTACCCATATTCGGCCGACGCCATCCCAATTCTCTCTATATATAACGAAAGAGAGGGAGAAGAAACCCTAACCCCATGATCGAACGCCACCCCTAATCATCCCAGTGACCTTCATCGCACCGGAGCGCCATCGCCTGGGCCACCACTGGCAGACACGTGGTCGTGTATGCACAGCTGCGAAAGTGGTAGCAGTAGCAGCACACGCAGCAACAATGACAAAAATAACAGCAACTTCGTGGTGCCATATCTCCCTTGTCGTTCCACCATTTTATATTCTGATTTTTTTGGTATGACTACAACCTGACCACATTTGAATCCCATTTGGTGGTTTTTTTCGTTAATTCACGATGTACGCGACAAAAATTCAGTTCCAAAATCGAAAAAAAATAATTTTTGGACATAGAAACTGTCCCAAAATCCTAAGTTGGAAGCCGATTTACAACCAGGATATCATGAATCTTGGAAAATCGCTTGAACAGTAATTTAGACAACCTAACCGAGATTGAAACCTTGTTTTTAGATTATTTTTCTAATCAGTAAATGCAAATTTATTTGTTTTTCAAAATCGAGAAAAACTGAGAAAAATAGTTTTGAAATATTAAAATTTTCCCGATATGGGGTCCACCTCGACAAATCGAACGACTTTGTCGCAACGCAAAGTCATTGAAAGGTACGTATGGATGTTGTGAACGTGTGGGCTTCAACAGAACTCGAATTGGTTGCATGTGTGCGACGAATTCGAGACGTATCGGTCCAGGTACACCGTATCGGCCCCTTTGTAAAAAATTCTAATTACTTTGTGCACATTCATCACATCGTGATAAAACTTGTGCCACTGGTCTCATATCATTTTTCTAGTCCTGTGAGCCAAGTTTGGTCTAATTCTGTGAAAGTCGACCAGAACGCTATTTTGGCGGGTCCATGATTCGACTCAACGGACAATTTTGTGCACGGTTCATCAGAATCCAAAATTGGATATACCGTTGGATTCATGTCAAAAAACTGCACTCGTAAATGTATAATTTGTCGACTTTAGAGACCATAAATTTTGGCATATTTTTTGGTGCAAAGTGGGTCTAACGGCGGACAGTATTTTGACCAAAATTATCGTTTTATCCTGTATCCAGAATTGGACTTATGGCTAGTCAAACTTACTTATTTTTTTATACCGAAGATATTGGTGATGTCTGTTTCAGCATCCGGAGATGTTTGCGGAAGTTTGACTTTGTGACTCACTGAGTGATTGGATATTGTTGGTTCTACGCGCTACCACCTAGCAAGTATACGTTGCCAGCTTGTACAGTATAGTTTATATGCATGTTCTCTACTTTTATGTTATTTATTTTTCCTTATATTGTTATATTCTCGATTGTCTTATCATGTGTCTAGTTTTAGTTATCTTGTTCTAGTTTTACCTTATCTTTTTTCGGATTACTTGCATGTACCTTTTTCCTGTTATATTACATTCCCATTATACTGCTCTTCGTGATCATATATGTCTAGTATTGAGTTGTCTAGTCCTATGCTACTGTTTTCTTGACTTGACATGACTTGACTTGAGTATGACTTGACTTGACTTGTGACATTCTATAGTTTATGAGTGCTTACCTTGACTATGGTCTATAGGATTATTTGTCTTTGATACTAGAAATTGCTACCATCTTGATTGGGAGTGCTTACCTTGACAACGATTGAGATACTATAGATTTGGAGTGCTTGCCTTGACTACAGTCTATAGGATTTACATGTTAGCCACTACTAGTATGGCATGCCAGTGTCTTAATTCCACTGTCTTAGGTTCCTTGTGTCGTAGTCTCCTTGTGTCTCTGTTGATTTGTTCATGACTATTTCTTATGTTCTCTACATATTTTATACTGTTACATTTGGCATTTTTATATGTATCTTGCTAGTCCCTTGAGGACCTAGTGATCTCTCCAAGTTATTGCTGAGTTTGCTTCATAGACTACATGGTGATTGACAATTGCATCTTCAGGATTTCAGGTATATATATTTGATGACAACGTTATTATGATCCGCATATATTATATTTTTTTGTTACTTTCTTATGCTGTTACACTTAGTTTTGCAAGCTTTATTATTCTCTTTGAGCTTGTTCAAACGATTGTAATAGAGTCTGATCAACTTTATTATACATTGTCTATCTTGGTTGTTTATAGGATCCGGTGTGCTAATGCCCGATCAATATTAGTGCACTTGGTCTTACGATGAATTTATCTTCAGTAGTTTGAGATATAGGATTATCATAATGATATATAGATATAACTGCTATTTGCAAAAATAAAAGTTTAAATAGAAACTAAGGAAAGAATAATTGATTTTTGGAAAAGTACAACTATAGGAATCTGATCAGAAGACGATCACTTTATCCCTTAGACTATGCGATGTCAGAGGATAAAAGCTCTTGAATGTGCTGCAACAACTTCTCAAGCAATTATGATCATTAGTGACTGTAACCACCACTTTTCTAAAATGAGGATAATTTTAAACTTTTGTAAAATTGACCATATTTGTTATTAAATAATATATTTTAATCTTGTTAATAAATAATTGGTGAATTTAGATTATTTAAATACTAATTAAATTGATATATTGTGATTTTGGTGTTCTACTAGTGTAACCCTAGAACTACTTAGCCTAGAGACTAACCATGACCATGGGGACCTACCCCATGTGATTAGAGTAGCTAATTACCACTTTTTAGGCTAAGAATATTTTGGTCATTTTGTGACTTTTGTATTAATTTGAATTTTAATTAATTCGTAATGTACTAATTGAGATATTAAACCTTAACCTAGAAGTAACCCTAATCTAGATATGATCATGAGGCTAGATATTTCATTAGAACCTTCTAACTAAGTGCCAAGTTTAGTATTATCTAGATATTTATTTAAGGTAGATTTGGTTAAGATATTTAGCTTGAACCCTAATTCACTTGGGCCTTTAAGCTAGAAGGCTTAGAATTCAATAAGGGAGAAGCCCATTATTCACCTAAACCCTAACCATTGCCTAGCTTGGCCGGCCAAGAGCACACCCCCACCCCTATATACATCTCTTCATTCATATCTTGCCTCTTTTACAAAGCCTCCTTAAACCTAATTTGTGTTCTTCCCCAAATCAACCTTATTTCTTCATTTCTTCTCTAAATTGAGCCTAGTCTTTTGCATTGCACTCTCCTACAGTAGAGGAGATCATTGGGGGCTAGCTAGCGAGGATTTTGAGTCCTTTGGATCATAGCAATTAGTGAAGGACCTCTTTCCTAAGGCTTTTCATTGAGACCTAACTCTCAATAGGTAATAGCCCTAAAACTTATTTAAATTCCTGATTTCTTTCCATAGATGCATTCATTTAGGTGTACCCTAGCTGTAGACCAAGTTTGGTAGGATTTCGTATCCATTTGATATGTGTATCGGAGGCGTGTCGGAGTGTAGTATAAAGTGTTTGATGAAATATCTCAATGGATTATTTATTAATGTTTTTCAAAACTAATTACATGATTTTGAAGCTAATTATATGTAGATTACATTTCTAAAACTCTGAGCACGATTTAACACTGTTTTCGTGTCCAAATTAGACACGGGGACACAGTACGAGGCTGTGGTGCCCTCTCCTGCTGCTGCGTGTCCAGAACTGACACGACACGACACTTGGAGACCTATTATTTAGTGGACATGTGGGGGCCATGACTGTCAGGCCACCCACAAATTTTGGTGTGATTTGATTTGGTATTCACAGAGTTATCACGATCGCACTAGTTTTGTACTAACTGCACACGCGTGATTTTGGCCACTGATACAGACTCGTATTTCGGATACGACATGGTTAGGACACAATACAGAGACACCAACAGGTACCCCTATACCTAGGCTACCCTAGGACAGGACCACAAGACACTTGATAGGATACGTTGTGTCGTAGGACCATCGACACATGTGCACGAGGCAGTGCACTGCTGTCTGGTATCTCGTATTCAACACAGGTTTGACACACTTCGTGGACACTTAGTGGACACTTCGTGGACATGCCTACACTACCCTATACCTCTGTTAACACACTCAAACACTCCATATTTTCGAATTCTCTGATACCATGTTTGATACCCTTGCTCTGTGACACCATGTGGACATAATGTAAGCCCCTGAATTTAGGGCTTATTTTTTTTAATTTTAATAATCAATTAATTAGAATATTATTATTTGATTATTATTTGATTTAATGCTCTTTACCGTGACTTGGAATTCTAGAGCATCAGGGATGCCAGTCTCTGGAAACTTCCTTCTTGGAGTTTGTAGTAGACGAGATTATCTTCATTTTCATATGTCCTGTCCCACTTGAACTTGCTCCCTTGTATTCTTTTTGCCTCGCGCAAGTTCGGGTCAATTTAGACCAATTTATTATTTACCGTAAATTGTGATTTAACTTCCAATTTAAATTCTGGGCCTGACATCGGTCCAATCCAGTCGACCCAATATATGGCCCTGGCCTGTTTTGAGTAAACTATGCAGGTGCCACTTGCGTGCCAAAATTTCGATCTCCCTTGTGCTCCTATTTCATCCATGAATTAATTTGCTTAATTTATTATTTTAATTAAATCTTGGCTTCGACTTTGTCCAAACTTGGCCCAACGTCCGACCCAGTTTGGCATGGACCCTACCATGACTGCCCATACATTCCATTGATGTGTCTGTATTTTTTTTTTCTATTTGAAAATACGTTTATTTTATATAAATGTCTCTTCTCTCTCCATTTCAAATATATATATATATATATATATATGGATAACTCTCTCTCACATCCCCACCTCACTCTCTCTCCTAACTCCCCCTATGAGCAGCCGACCTTCCCCACCCTCTCTCTAAAAATATCTCTACCTCTCTTTTCTTCCTCATGAAGTAAATATCTCTATCTCTCTTTCTCTCTCTTCTATATTTGATATATACACACACACACCTATATATTAAATATCTCTCTCCTCTCCCATCACTCTCTCTCTACCTACACACCACCTCTCCCCTCCCCATGTCAGCTCACACCCCTCCATGTACCCGAGCACACCATCTCTCTCTATTCTCTCTCTCTCCCTCTAAATATCTTCTAATATCTCTCCCTCTTTATATATAATATATATACACACACATATATATATTATATAATCTCTCTTTCTCTCTCTCTCTCCAAACAAACACACCACACCACCTCACCCCTCTCCCGTACTGGTACAGCCCCCCCTCTTATTTTCTTTACATCATCATCATCTCTCTCTCTTCTTCTCACTTCTCCTTCTTCTTCCTCAACTCCTTCTTCTTAGTCTTCTTCTTCTTCAAAGAAGAACACCACCACCACTCTTCATCAATGCCATCACCATCACTACCCATCAGCACCACAGCACCCTTCCTCCCTGGCTGAGCCCAGCTCCCCGACGTAGCCCCGGTGGCCGAACACCACCGCCACCATGCACCACCACCTCCTCCATCTTCTTCTCCTCCTCCTCCTCCATTATCATCATCATCAAGTTCATCATCACCATTATCAACATCATCTTCATCACCATCATCAAAACCACTCCCACCACCTCTACCTCCGCCCGCACAGCCCCACCGCCGTGCGCCGCCTGACCCCGGCGCTGCGCCGCCGCCGCCTTGGCCGGAGCAGCGCGCGCAGCCGCAGCAGCTGCAAACACCAGCAGCATGCAGCGCGTGGTTGTCGCGCCACCCGTGCGCGCGGATGCGGCGATGGCTGCGCGCCATCCGTGGCCGGCCCGCCCCCGCAAGCTCCCCACGCCTTCGGCGAACCCGGGCGACCACCCTGGGAGAGTCTCCGGCCTCCCCGACGTGTGAAACACACGATTCGTGCGTTTTGCACGGGATCCCGCCGTGACGCGCGATTTCAAAATTCAGAAAGTGCGTTTCGCGACAGCAACTTCGCGCCAGTTTTTCGGACAATCCGACCGTTGGATCGGCGAACTCTTTGCTCCGTCACAATCTCGGTATATCCCTCTTCACCTCTGTCAAGTTTGAACCGTTAATTTCGTCGTTTGATACATCAAAACCGGCCACCAAGTTGACATTTTAATTTGTACTATTTTTGGACAGTTTCGTGATGCCAACTTCGCGGGTTCGTATCTTCGCCGTCGCAGCTTCGTTTTACGTACCGTCAGTTCCGGTGTACAGCTGGTATAGCCCTCTTCCTGTCCCCTTTAGATTTCATTTCAGTTTGAGCTTGTTAGGTCGGTCGAATTCGACGCCAAAGTTGGCCGTTCGAATTCTTAGTGTTGCACTTGTAAAATTCCATTTTTGAACCCGGGACTCCGGATTCAATTTCTGACACCACCAGTAGACTCGTGGCGTCGTTCTGGTATGTTTTCATATAAAGTTTGCTTGATTTGGAGAACGTGGACCCTGGCACGCATTTCGGTGCAAAGCGGGTCCCACTTTCTGAGTCAACGGGACTTTTTGACGCCGGCTCATCGGAATCCAATTCCGGATATACCGTTGAGTTCGTATCGTCATTCTGGACTCGTTGACATATAATTTGCTGAGTTTTGAGGACATTGGCTCCGACACGCTTTTCCGTGCAAATCGGTTTTCAATGTCCGGGTCAACGGACCAATTTGAGATCGGGTCAACGGAATCCAATTCTGGATATACCGTTGGGTTCGTATCGTCATTCTGGATTCGTGGACATATAATTTGTTAGGTTTTTGTGCACTTTTGTTTCGGCACGTTTTTCGGTACAAAGTGTATCCAACGGCGGACATCATTTTGGCCCAAAATTACCGTTTTGCCCCTGTGTCCAAACTGGACTTTTGGACAGGCTATCCTAGCTGATTTGACCATTCTGGACATGTTGGTGATGTTAGTTTCATCATCCGACAACATCTGTAGATTTTTTCCCTTTTGTGTCACCCTATTATTATAATATTTTCTCCTTTTGGTTGTTTTAGAGACCTGTCGATTTCAGTGATTTCTAAATCATAGAAATTCATAAGTTGACCTTGTAGATGTTTATAGAGACTAGCTTGACCATGGTTGACTACTTTGACTAGAGTCGAAGTAGAGTCAACAGTTGACCTAGGTTTGATCAGACTTGACCAACGTTGACTTTTTGACCAAAGTCAACTGTAAGTCAACCATTGACCTATTTGACCTAGATTAGACTTAGAGTTGACCATAGTTGACCAGTTGACCAAAGTCAACTGTACGTCAATCTTAACCCAGTTTGTCTTAGTTTGACTTAGTTTGACCTAGATGTTAGTATGTCTTTTGACCCTGATCAGCTATTGTATTAATTCATCTTTAGGTCTGTGGCTTTACTCCGAACCCTGATTCATATTGACAGCAGGACCCCAGGCGAGTACATTCTCTGATAATATTTTTGTTTTATGATATCGTTTATGTTTCTTGTATTTAGTGTAGATATGCTTGTTCTCGACACATTGGTCACACGGATTGGTATTCATGGATCCCGACGAGAGATGTTTCTCCTTCTTAGGTTGGGATGTATTGTGCAAGCACCCTTGTAGCTCTTGCTCGATATGTGGTCACTGATTCTAGAGAAGGTTCGCGACATTCTCATTAGAATCCCGTGCAGTGACGTGTCCTGTTTGGATCCACTCTACCAGTCGGGGACGGGGAGTACTAGTGTAGATGTGTGGTCATTACCCACCTTGTTTATTCTTGTAGACCTTGAATGCTACCAATCCTACACTCCACGTGGGATTGGCTGATCATAACCTTGTGCAGACCCAATCCGGCCACATGTTGTAGCTAGTATTCACACACCTAGATATATGATTCTTGATTCTTGTACATGTCATGATCAGTTTTACTTGCCTTGTTCTAGCTCTAGATTTACAGCTTACCCTGCCATGATACTCACATGTACATTTCATGATTTCTTGTATATTCTCTCTATTTACTGCTACATGTTCAATATCGTCTAATTAGAACTGTTATTTGAGATTTGTACTCGTTCCGCTCCTGACTGGATACGTTATGAAAATATTACAGATGTTGATGCTAACTGAGGTGGTTCCCACTATTCTTCTCTATGAGTTGCCTGGTAGTTATCCTTAGTTAGTCCTGTTGTTCCTTCTTTATTTTCCTGTCTTATGATCATTGTAGATTCTAGTTGTTCTAGTGATATTGTTATTATTTCTTGTCTTATCTTCCTTAGTTTTTGTGATGTGACATGAGTACATTTCTAGTTATGGATTCTTAGATGTTGTAGTTAGTATAGTATACTTGACAGCGTTCTACCGCCGATACCGCGGCGTAGGCTGGGCGTGGCCCACGTATTCGTACCCGTATATCCGGGTGCGGGTCGTGACACATAAATATCTCTGATACACTTGTTGACCCATGATACTCACCTTGACACATCTGCACACTTGACACACTGACATATTTGTATACATGTTTTGCCATGCACACACACACCCACACATGCTTGACACTTGTTAATGTGTGATACATATAGGATGCACTATTTTGACACAAGTTAGACACTTGTTTGGACACACACACACACATACTCTTTGACACCCTAACATCAATACCATGCTGAACCTTGCCTGCACACAAGTCTGTGCACTCCACATTTCTGTTATTCACATATTGATACCCATATTACTGTCATTCACATACTGACACCCATACACATCACTTGATACACTCTGATGACATGTTGACACTATCTCACATTCACTAATGACACTCTTCACATCACACCATGGTATACTCTATGACACATACTGGCACATGTTCTGATACTTAGTTAACTAGACACTTGCAATCACCCATGGTTGACACCTTGTTTCACTAGGCTGCACACATATTTACACTCAAGTTCACATGTTCACATATCGCTCTTGACACTCGACCACTATTTTGGACACTGCATGGATACTATATGACACTAGACACTGGTTTCTGATACACTTGTTTAGTTTACATAATCCAGTCTTCCCTTTCCTTGTAACGGTAAGTCGAGCCATGAGTTAACAAACATTCAATCACTACATTGCATGTTCATCCCATGTCATCTGCCATTTCATGTCTGCCCATGTGTGGATAGCAAGCCTCCATTGCATACCTGGTCCAGTGGGGTTCAATCCCAGTTTATGTGTTGTGTCTTATGGGTTGGTAGTGATATTTAGATATATATATGAGGTGGGGAATACTTGGTATGATATATTTATTAGCTTGTGAGTTATATATAGTTGAGGGTTCAGTTTCTGAATATGTATACATAGGTATGTATATGTTATGAAAGCATAGGTTTGTGAGATATCTGATATGTAATTTGAGAGGGTTTACATTTGATATATAGGTTAGGCTAGCTGTATAGGCTATTAGCTGTAGATATTGGGGATTTAACTATATTTGTATATAGGTTGTGGTTATATAGACATATGAGTTATGTCACATGGTTAACTGTTATATATATATATATATATATATATATATTATATATATATATATATATATATATATATATATATATATATATATATATATATATATATATATAACTGTTATATATATATATATATATATATATATATATATATATATATATATATATATATATATATATATATATATATATATATAAGAGGTCAGATTTTGGTATTAGCTAAGAGGGATTTTGCTATATAGACATATGGTTTGTGTTTTGATATGGGGTTTGGCTAGATAGTGTAGATGTGAGGGTAAGTTCAGATTGTTGAGTATATATTAGACTTGTAGGCTATGTAGATGTGATGTTCACTCACATCACACACACACATGTTTTTTATTTACCTATCCCTCTTTCTACATATGGTTTGTGTTTAGATATGGGGTTTTCCTTTTCCTTGTTCTATATATATATATATTTTTTTTCCTTGTTCTATATATATATATATATATATATATATATATATATATATATGTGGAAAATTCTACAATACATCCACCCATTTTGGATGTATCGATACATCCGAAATCTGGACCGTTGGATGTTAATCCAACGGTTCAGATTAAATTCAGATGAAATAATGCAGGAGACATCATTTAATGCTATTTTTGACTTTTGACCTCTTGTTAACTTGCTATAGCAGGTCATTATTCAATGCAATTTTTTAATGAACACCCTAAATTAACTCATATTTACTTTCTCTTTCGTCCAGGTAATTTAATATTTTGTGCAACTACGTATATAAAACAATAATTGTGTGTCGCCGGAAAGGAAGGACACAGTGTGTCCAGGTCTGTAGGCTATGTAGACGAGGACACCACCACCGCTGGCGATCTAGATGGTGACACCGACGACGAAATGGTACATTTAGGACGGAGAATGGTACATTTAGGAAGTCGATAAAAGCTCGTTCTCTCAAATCTCTTCTTTGTGTAAATTAAATCCAAGGAGGACACAATCCCTAAGGACACAGTGTGTCCAGGTCTGTAGGCGATGTAGACGACACCACCGCTGCTGGAGATCTAGATGAGGACACCGACGACGAATGGTACATTTAGGACGGAGAATGGTATATTTAGGACGGAGAATGGTACATTTAGGAAGCCGATAAAAGCTCGTTCTCTCAAATCTCTTCTTTGTGTAAATTAAATCCAAGGAGGACACAATCCCTAAGGACATAGTGTGTCCAGGTCTGTAGGCGATGTAGACGACACCACCGCTGCTGGCGATCTAGATGAGGACACCGACGACGAATGGTACATTTAGGACGGAGAATGGTACATTTAGGACGGAGAATGGTATATTTAGGATGGAGAATGGTACATTTAGGAAGGAGAATGGTACATTTAGGACGGAGAATGGTACATTTAGGAAGCCGACAAAAACTCGTTCTCTCAAATCTCTTCTTTATGTAAATTAAATCCAAGGAGGACACAATCCCTAATTTTAGTTATTGCTTAGCAGAGTCTACTTAGTTGTTGTAAAATTGTGGTGTTGCTTCTGTGACACTTTCATCTATAATCTCATGTTTTCTATGAATATGTGTTCTGTTTGATTTTGATTTAGTAATCTTTCCGTAATTAGTTTTTTTGTTTCATCTAACAATTTAATATTTTTATTATAAAACTACAGGCCATGGTGGTGGTGGTGGAAGGAGAAACAGAGATGAAGAAGGAAAGAAGAAGAAGTTCCGGTTCGCGGCGGACTTTGTCGAGTTCCTCAATCAAGCAGAATTAAACCTCTTATAGAGTTCAATAATTGAAGTTGATCATGATAACCTTTTGTATTTTTCAAACGGCTAGTAGAATCTTCCTCGAGCCCTCCTCAATCAAACGGCTAGTAGATTGTTTGCTAGTCTCGAAATTTATTTGTCTTTTCATCTTCCTCACTTTTTGTACTACTCTCTTGCTATATATATAATAGTTTTCTTATTTCATAGTACTATTATTCATTCTGAAATACATAGAATAGTTTTCTGAAATACAATAGTTTTCTTGTTCTCAAGATGTCTACTCGTGTGGTGGGAAATATAGAAGACGTAGAAGATTGGTTGCCAGCTCCAAATGAAACCTTCATTCCGCGTATGTTGCGCAAGATTGAAGAACATCTGTCGAAGATTTCAGCTGAAGTTGTAAAGATCAATTCTAAGCTTTGTTCATTAGAAATTGAACAAATAAATTTATTGCGGCATTTTGAGAAGATTGAAGAATCTCCAACTTTGAAGAAGGCATCTTTATCTGGAGCATTTAATAATGTGAAGGTGGTTTCCGTTGAATCTTCTTCCGATGAGGAGGACGTGGAGCTACAGTCTCGTAGTAAAGCATTGGACCGAATTCTCGCATTGTCCCCTACAGAAGAAACTGACTTTAGCAGTTCTTCTAAAAGAATGCGTAGAAATTTAGATCCGGTCACACCATCGAAAAGTTTAACAAGGGGTTCAACCTCGAAGCCTAGCAATTGTACTAGTGGTTCTTCGAGTTATTACGACTATATTTTTGCCGATGATAGACCTGACGAGTAAGTAATATGAGTTTTGATTTAATTCCAACAGTTTTTTCTCCTAATTTATTCGTTTTTTTTTCTTAGAGAAATAATATCATCTTGCAACAAAATCTATGTGTCTCGGTTTGAGATGAAGACCTTAGCTCCTTTAACGAGAATTAAAAATAGGGTATGTATAGAGAGTATATTTCTTCTTAGATGCCATCTATGTTTACTTCGATTCCATCGCTTACATTTTTAATAATTTATTCAGATTGTAGGCATTGTCTCTGCTCTTCTCACCGCGGAGGAACGGAAAAGAACCTCCAATAAAGCTAATGTATGGTTTTTACCAATAAAGATATCGGTGAGTGAGCATTTTATTCTTCAATGCATATGCATTAACAATTTTCTCGTTTGTTTGTCCTTCGTAATGTATTAGTTGATGTGTATGTAGAAAGAAATGTTACCTCCATCCGACAAAAAAGCTTTATGAAATATGGAAGAAGTATAAATATTTTCAGGATTACATGGGATCTTTAAGCACTTGTAACGAGATATTAATGTATTTCCGTTTAAATATTAATCCTAATTTTCTGAAAATTTCTTATTTATTTTACCTAATTAATCCTGATTCAGATATACATACCCATTCATTTGGACGGATACTATACTCTTGCAAGAGTTCTGGTTAAAAAAAGGACTGTTGAAATTTGGGACTCACTTGCATCTAAAGATGATCCGATTCAAAACAAAACAGTCATAAAAGAAATAGTAAGCTCATATTCATCAATTTTTATGAATTGGGTACAAGATACGCAGTATATTAATACATATTGTATTCTGGTAATTGTAGCTTTCAAATTTGGATCTCTTTCTCGAAGAAGAGATTTTGAAGTTGAGAGATGCTAGGTTCAGCTTTTCTACTTTTGCAATAAAACGTCCTTCTTATGTTCCCCGCCAAGGCAATTCTGTTGATTGTGGGATTTTTGTAATTGCATTCATGAAAGACCGATGTAGTCTAGACTACAGTTCTCTCAATGTAAGTCTGAAAATATGTCGTCAAAAACTTACACTTTTTAGAGCAATATTTTTGATGTTATGTTTGTTATATGCAGTTTGATACGGGAATGGAAAGACGCAAAGCTGCTGAATGGATTACAACTTCAGAGCACAATGAAGAGCTAAAAGAAGTCCAATCTTAAATAATTGAATATGGAAGACGATGATTTTTTTTTCTTCTTCTTTTATATCTAATGTATGGAAACCCCTAATGTATTATGTTCATTTGTTTTGTTGAGTTGTAATGACATTTTTGCCAAACGGCTTCGATTCTTTTTTGATTAAGCAGAATCATTTTTGCCCTTCAAATTAATATAATTAAGCAGAAAGGAGTCTTTTGCCCTTCCATCGAATGACATTTTTGCCCTTCTAATTAATTCAAAACACCCCCGAACCCTTTTATTACAAAAAAAGAAAACCGTTTCGATTCTTCCTCTTCTTCCATACTCCACTCTGTACTCAAACCTAGGTCATTCTCCTCCAAAATCTTCAAACCTTCCTCCCCATTCGCAATCTTCACACCATTCGGCATCAGCGGCAGAATCATCACCGGCAGCATTACCAATTAGAGAAGATGCACCAGTTACAGAAAATCCAAAAGCGATAGACGAAGAACAACCGAAACCCTATTCTAAGAAAGTTGCACAAAAGAAAAAGGAAAAAGTTGCTAAACAAAAAAAAGTACAAGAAGAAGTGCAAACAGAAGGTATAACTTTGATTTTATGTTCGCAAATTCTGTATATATTACAAGGAAAATGACATTCTCCGTCATAAAACGCATTTGAATGTTAAATTCTATTCGCCGTTTAATTTGGAACGGAGAATGGCATTCTCCGTCTAACTTGAAACAGAGAATAACATTCCCAGTGTTAAAACACATTAGAATGTTCATTCTCCGTTTTATTTTAAACGGAGAATGACACTCTCCGTGTCATTTGAAACGGAGAATGACATTCTCCGTGTTAGTTTACACGGAGAATGTCATTCCCAGTGTTAAAACCCATAAGAATGGCCATTCTCCGACCTAATTTTTTGTTTTTTTGGTTTTGTAGAAAAAAAATCTGTTAGGAATAAGGATTCAAGACTTTTCCGTTCTACCTTCAAGCCAATGCTAAATCTTATGGAGGAGGTCAATCAAGATGTTGGCCGTTTACCTGAGCCAGTTATTGGTTCCTTGAAGAATACCGGTTTCTGGAATTTTGTCGAGATTTTCTACCAAAACAGAGTCTACGTCTCCGAAGTGGACAAGGTAACGGAAGGGCTTGAGAATTTAATTGTAAGTTACACAGAAGAAGAAGATGGCGTCGGGTGCTTTGAATTGAGCACCACTGTTAAAATTGCACCAAGCGTCGACGATATGGCAGTCATATTCGGTCTACCGCTGAATGAAGAAAGCGATGATGATATTTTTTTTATAGAAGATTGATAAAGGAAAAACAACAACAGCCCACACCACCAGCATCATTGAGCCTGTGTAGAGATCACTTCACAAGATTGCTGGCTAATACTAAGGGCAAACACTCAGAAGTCACGAATAAGGAAGTGAGAGACAAGTTCTTTGAATTGTTACGACGGCTTCGTGGCGGAGATAACACTGTTAATCTAGATGATTTGGCCAAGCTAATAATCTTCCACTTGTGCCAAACAGTATTCTTCACAAAGTCTGGCGGTTCAAATTTGTCGTACAGATTCTTGGCCTTGGTAGACAGTGTGGACGTCATCAACAGTATATGCTGGCCAAGGTTAATGCTGGCATATGTAATGGATAGCATAAAGAGGAGTAGAAGCAAAACTGAACAGGGGAGTTACTCAATGGCTTTCCACAAATTGGAAGGTTGCACAATATACTTCCTCTATTGGTTTGCAAAACATAGTAAATTTGTGGAAAGGAAGTTCGCCCCAATTCTTGATTATCCAAGATTTTTTACATGAAATGGGTATGAAATCTCAAACTTCCTCAAGGTCAAATATTACAAAAAAATTGAGATCAAAGATGATATTGGAAGATCTGGTTATACCTGTTGGGGAAGAAGAAGGGCACAAAGAAGATAAGCCACCTATAGAAGAAGTTGAAAAAAAGGGAGAGAAAGAACACCAAGAAGCAGGTGGGGATAATTTTGATGAACAACAGATACCACAACATCATAAAATGGGCGCTGTGATGGATGACTCAGCAAAAGAATTGGAGGATTTGAGAAGACATCATTCTGATATTCTTGTGCAGAATGAAGAACTCAAAAAAGGTAAAAGAGATGGAGGCACAAGGAGCGCAGTTACGTGCAGCCAACCTTGAGAATGCCATACTCAAAGAAAAGCTGAAAGAGCTCGAGGCAGAAGAAGCGTAACAACGTGCAGTCAACGTTGTGATGGTGGGCTCTGTGCATGAACTGGAGGATTTGAGAAAAAATCAATCGGATATTCTTGTGCAGAATGAAGAACTCAAAGAAAAGTTAAAAGAGATGGAGGCACAAGGAGTGCAGTTACGTGCAGCCAACCTTGAGAATGCCATACTCAAAGAAAAGCTGAAAGAGCTCGAGGCAGAAGAAGCACAACAACGTGTAGTCAACGTTGTGATGGAGGGCTCTGTGCATGAACTAGAGGATTTGAGAAAGCAGAATTCTGTTCTTATTGCAGATGTACATGCACAAGGTAAAATTTTTTCTATTTCAAATTTTTGATTTGTAATCTTCCAGGAGAATGGCTATTCTCCGTGGATTATAACACGGAGAATGGCATTCTCCGTGTTATTTGAAACGGATAATTGCTATTCTCTATCATTTCGATACTGGGAAGGTTATTCTCCATGTAATTCCAAACGGAGAATGCTATTCTCCGTATTATATTACACGAAGAATGTCATTCTCCATGTTAGATTCACATTATACATTTCATTGTTGTTTGTTTTATTTCAGTACGAACAACCGAGCAACTCAGAGAAACAAATAAAAGGCTCGTTGAGGAGAAAAGGGAGCTTCAAAATAAAGTTGAATCGTTCAATATTGAAGCCACTGAAAAGGATAGAAAAATCGTTAATCTCGAAGCCATGGTTGTAGCATTGCAGCGTCAGGAGATTGAAGCACCTGCTAAACTTGCTGCTCCAAAAGAAGCCAAAAGAAGAGGAGGATCGGGGGGAAAGAGGTTCAGAAAACCATCAACGCCATTAGCCGTTGAAGATGTTACTCCCTTGGAAAAGAATACAGTTGGAGAGGCTAATAAAAAGCGGAAGATTAATACCGCTCCGAAATCCAGAGGAGACGCCAAAATGGCTGAATTAAAGAGGAACCGTGTCATACTAAGGGAATGCGATGAACTCTTACTTTGGAAAGATGCGGATGAAGAGCTGAAGAAGCAATACATTGACATCGTAATTCCCGAAAAGAAGTGTCAAAAGTATGTATTCTGAACCCTTTTTTTTCTTTTATTTTTTCTAGACATTTTTTACAATAATGTAATGAGAATCGATCTTTATTAATTTAATCTAAACTAAATTTATGTGCAGTGATATTGTATACTTATTTTTGCCGGAAAAGGGTGAAAATAGAGTTTCAGTCCAGCTGTCGGCAATAGACCTGCAAGACATACTCAACTATGACGACATGGAGGCTGGCATACTGAACCTAATAATAAGAAAGCTGAGAGAAATTCAAGGCATTAAAAGAAGGTGTGCCCCGTCTAGTTCAAAGGACGTGCCATTGATCCAGAAGCAAAAGCCGGCGCCCCAATCACATAAGTGGTCTGCATTCATGATGGCCCACCATTGGTAAGAATTCAAACAGAAAAATCCATATTCATGTGTACACCGACAAAAAATGACAGAAAAAAATTACTCATGATATTGTGTTTTGTTTTTGGGAAACAGACTATCGTTGAACGTGCCAATGAACCAGACGCAAAAGCCGGCACCCTTCAAGACATCCAAACAGATGTAGTAGACTTTGTCATGGATTTGGAGGACGACATAGAGTTGCTATTCATCCCACTCTTTAATTCATCCATCAGACACTATACTCTGCTCACATTCAACTTTATCTCCTACGACTGGACACACTACAACTCCTTGAGGCAAACCACGTACAAAAAGTGCAAGGAGGATGCATAATTAATGAAGAACACTTTAGAGCCTATCGTCAGGAGAAAAGTTGATATGATGAGGGAGAGATGCCCGGCAAAGATGGAGTATGAGAGCAAAGTGCTGAATTGTTCTCCAAATTGTCCACAACAACGGGCACCCAACTGCCTCTTGTACACAGTGTATTATATGAATATGTTGACGACTACTCCATTCGAAATATCGGGAGGAAATGATGATGAAACTCACCAGAAGATTACAATGATGTGGTTGGTATGAGCTAAGAAGTTGCTTTCAAGCAAATATGTAACACGAACCAAGCAATGACATTGTAAAACAACAATGTAATTATGTAATTGGGCAAGAAACTTCTGTATTTTATAAGCTCTGCTTTTATAATAAAATCATTTTTGAATTACATTTACATTGTCAAAACCACGAAAAGTTTGAATTTTATTTACATATAAAAGTCTGAACTACTACATAAAATCCTACAACCAAGAAAAAGTTGAATAAGACGGAGAATTCCATTCTCCGTGTCATTTGAAGTTAACCAACTGGAAAGAGTCTTGCCAAGGCAGGAGATCGGTAGAGTCCATCTCCAGGATGAAGTGAATTCCTTTGCAAGGTGCTCTGCCTCAAGGATTTCCTTTGCAAGGTCCTTTGCTCTCAAGGAATATCTTTGCTTCTATTCCTGTGCCTCAAGGAATTCATCTTGCTCTTGCTCTGACGATGCACGATAAAGTGATTTGCCTCAAGGAGTCATCCAAAGGTTACTATGCTCTGACGAAACACGATGAAGTGATTTGCCTCAAGGAATTTCTTTGCCTCAAGGAGTTCCATTCCTTTGACAATGCACGATGAAGTGAATTCAGTTTTATTTGGAACAGAGAATGGCATTCTCCGTTTACTTGAAACGGAGAATAACTTTCCCGTTTAAATTAAATCGTTTGAGGATTCTATTCACCGTTTATTTCGGAATGAATAATAACATTCTCCGTCTGTCTTGAAACTGAGAATAACATTTCCAGTGGTAAAACATATTAAAATGTTCATTCTCTGTTTTTATTTAAATGGAGAATGACGTTCTCCGTGTCTTTTGAAACGGAGAATGTTATTCTCCATTTAGTTTGAAAAGGAGAATGAAGATGAGCTTGATAAGAATATAACGAGGTTGGTATGGGCTAAGAAGACTACAATGATGAGGTTGGTATGGGCTAAGAATTTGCTTTCAAGAGAACTTCTGTCTTTTATAATGTCTGCTCTGCTCTGTCTTTTATAATAAAATTATTTTTGAGTTACATTTACATTGTGAAAACCACGAAAAGTTTGACTTTTATTTACATATAAAAGTCTGAACTACTACATAAAATCCTACTATCAAGAAAAAAGTTGAATATGAGCTGCGTGCGGGCATCACAGAGCAATAGAACTCCTTGAGGCAAAGAAATTCCTTGAGGCAAATCACTTCATCATGCATCGTCAGAGCAATGGAACTCCCTAAACAAAGGAACACCGTGCATAGTCAGAGCAATAAAACTCCATGAACAAAGGAACTCCGTGCATAGTCAGAGCGAATCGAAGTGTGAGCGCTTCGACAGAGTGTGGGTTGGCAATCAACCAAAACCCTGCGGCTCTTTCAGTAACCAACAGGAAAGAGTCTTGCCAAGGTGGGGGATCGGTAGAGTGCATCTCCAGGATGAAGAAGGATGCCTTTGCAAGGTGCTCTGCCTCAAGAAATTCCTTTGCAAGGTCCTTTGCTCTCAAGGAATTCCTTTGCTTCTGTTCCTGTGCCTCAAGAAATTCATCTTGCTCTTGCTCTGACGATGCACGATGAAGTGATTTGCCTCAAGGAGTCATCCAAAGGTTCCTATGCTCTGACGAAATACGATAAAGTGATTTGCCTCAAGGAATTCCTTTGCCTCAAGGAGTTCCATTCCTCTGACGATGCACAATGAAGTGAATTCAGTTCATCGTGCACCGTCAAAGGAATGGAACGCCTTGAGGCAAAGGAATTCCTTGAGCCAAATCACTTCATCGTGCATCGTCAGAGCATAGAAACCGTTGGATGACACCTTGAGGAAAATCACTTCATCGTGCATCGTCCGAACAAAGGAACTCACTGAGGCAAAGGAGTTACCATGGCACTTCCAGCGTTACAAAAACTGGAATGCAATCAAGGAATCAAAGGAACTCCTTGAGTGCCAAGAAATTCCTTGAGAGCAAAAGGACCTTGTAAAGAAATTCCTTGAGGCAGAGCACCTTGCAAAGGCATCCTTCTTCATCCTGGAGATGCACTCTACCGATCCCCCACCTTGGCAAGACTCTTTCCTTGAGGCAAAGGACCTGTAAAGGAATTCACTTCATATTGCATTCTTTCGAGCAATTGAACGCCCTGAGGAAAAGGAATTCCTTGAGGCAAATTACTTCGTCGTGCATCATCGGACCAATGGAACACGTCGAACAAAGAAACTCCTTGCGGCAAAGGAACATCGTGCATAGTCCAAGCGAATCAACGTGCGGGCGCTTCGACAGAGCATGGGTTGGCAATAAATCCAAACCCAAGCACATCTCAGTCTTCTGAAGGACTTCACCACCAAAGCTTCTTCGAACGAGGAGATCGACAACCAAAAGGAAAGCGTCTTGCCAAGGTAGGGGATCGGTAGAGTCCATCTCCACAAGAAAAGCTAAGTGAGACGAGAACAAACTCTCCCTACACTACTACCATTTATAGGCAAGGAACAACTCGGAATCATGCGCCAAGTGGCAGCCACTTCGAATTCAATTCAACTAATTTCCATCAATACCAATGCATCTGCCCCTTCTCAAGTAAAGCTAAGTAAGACTAGAACAAACTCTCCCAACTACTGCCATTTATATGCCATTAATACCAATAAATCTGCCCCTTCGAATTCTGCCAACTTTGAAGAGGGTTTCAATTTTAGAGAGAAACTTTGATACAGTAGGGTATCAAAGTTTTGATACCCCCTATGTATGACATGTGGGCCCTCTCAAAATTTATGTGTATATATATGTTTACATGTTTTACAAAGCAGGAGGGGCCCACATGTCATACATATGGGGTATCAAAACTTTGATATATTTTGATACCCCCTACTGTATCAAAGTTTTTTCCTCAATTTTACTTAACTTTTAAATGAGAGAAACTTGATACAGTAGGGGGTATCAAAGTTTTGATACCCCTATGTATGACATGTGGGCCCTCTTAAAATTTATGTGTATATATATATGTTTACACGTTTACAAAGCAGGAAGGGCTCATATGTCATACATAGGGGGTATCAAAACTTTGATACCCCCTAATGTATCAAAGTTTTTTCCTCAATTTTGCTTAACTTTTAAATGAGAGAAACTTTGATACAGTAGGGGGTATCAAAGTTTTGATACCCCCTATGTATGACATGTGGGCCCTCTCAAAATTTATGTGTATATATATATGTGTACACATTTTACAAAGCAGGAAGGGCCCATATGTCATACATAGGGGGTATCAAAACTTTGATACCCCCTACTGTATCAAAGTTTTTTCACTTTTAAATGGGCCCCATACATAACTTACAAAAAAAGTATAAATAAAACAAAATTTTATTATAGTCAAGATTTGAACCAATGACCTCTTAAATACAAGTCTAGCATTGTAACCAAGACACCACAATAGCATTCTCCGTGTTTTATTAAACGGAGAATAACATTCTCCATTTTGAATTACACGGAGAATAGTATTCCCATTGTTAAAACGATTGAGGATTCTATTCGCCGTTTAATTTGGAATGGAGAACGTCATTCTCCGTTTAATTTGAAACGGAGAATAACATTCCCAGTGTTAAAAACACATTATAATGTTTATTCTCCATTTTAATTTGAAACAGAGAATGATATTCTCCGTGTCATTTGAAACAGAGAATTATATTCTCCGTTTTGAACTGCACGGGGAATGCCGTTCCCAGTATTAAAACGATTGAGGATTCTATTCGCCGTTTAATTTGGAGCGGAGAACGACATTCTCCGTTTAATTTGAAATGGAGAATAAGATTCCCAGTGTTAAAAACATATTAGAATGTTCATTCTCCGTTTTAATTTGAAACGGAGAATGATATTCTTCGTGTCATTTGAAACGGAGAATGATATTCTCCGTTTTGAACTGCATGGAGAACATATTTTCTCTATTTTTGATATTCTCCGTTTTGAACTTGGAATTTGATATTCTTCATTTTTATATAATTGTCTTCTCAAACTTTTGCATTGGAGAACATATTTTTTTATCTAATTGTCTCGTGTGAATGACATCTTGCCACATAGGAAAGACATTGTCTTAAGTCAATGACGTTTCATTTTATTCCATTTGCTCTTTGTCGCTATTTCGCTTTCGTACTTTATAATTACGAAAATCGTGACCCGATTTTTTACAAACTCTACAAGTTCTAGGCTTCGGGATAGGCTGACTTTCTGTAGGCTGGCTTGATTTCCCTTGACAAGGCCTTTCTTTTGTTGCTACCGGATTTGGCTCTTTTAAAGCTTCATGCACTCCATGAACTGCATCAGCTACCATTTGTTCTTCTTCACCAATATTGGTCACCATTTCTTTCAACTCCATCAGAACAGACGACATCAACTCTGTTCCCCTCTCTTGAATTTTGCTTGATTTTTTACAATAGTATGTAAACAGATTAACTTGTTCATTAATACCACCATACCTTCTGCTCTCAATACTGTCTGGGTGGATGAATCTTCTTTTTGAGCCAGGTTCGGAGAGATAACTCTCTTTGCAATCCTTGAGCCAACGAGATTTTATCAAGTTCTTTGGAATATCTCCAATTTACAATCTCTTCATTGCTGAAAAAATATGCCTACAAGGAATCCCCTTGGTCTCCATCCACAAGCATTCACAATTTATGATGTTGTCGGCCAGATCAAATATAACCTTTCGGTTGACACTGTTTGGCGACATATACTTTTGGATAGTGCAAACTTCTGCCTCTCTTATGATGTGATGATGGAGAACAGTATATGCATCAGAACGTGTGATTTCCTTCCTTACCTCTATAAACACCGTTTTAGTGTAAATTGCGGCAAATTTATCTTCTATTACGGCCATGCTAGTTTGATTCACAACTGGTGTTGAGAGTTTATCAGTGACATGCTTACTCATCTGGCCGTAACGTAAGGCCGCCAAACCGAAGTCACAATTTTGAGGGCCTTCCATAGTGGCAGCTTCTCATTCAAAAATCTTTTCAGAAATGCGTTCATAGATTCACATCTATTTGTTGTAGTAGAACCGCCAAAGAAATGCCCACGTAGGAATGTGTCCGCCCATCGCTGCCTCGTTCTGTACAATGCAGTGGTCCACTCATTGTTCTCTACATTATAATCCGTTAGCGTCTGCTGCCAATGGTTTTCAAATTCTTCGACTGAATAGTACCTGTTTAGAAAACATGGACAGTAACTAAAGTTGTAATATTGTAACAACAACATACTTCAAAGTAAAGTAGCAAGTGTGCGATGTACCTTTTAATCAGAAGACTCAATTTATTGTGAAAACCCTCTCGATGTACATGTTTGGCAGCATTGTTTAGGATATGCCATGAGCACGTTAGATGAACTACGCTGGGCATTAAATCCTCAATTGCTTTATTCATGGATCTGCAACCATCCGTGAGAACTGTCACTGGTAATTTGCCATTCATACACTCTTGGAATTTTTCTAGAACCCAAGAATATGTCTCTGCAGTCTCATTATGGATCATTGCAAACCCAAACACACAAGTCATTACATGATTGTTTGTACCCACTAGAACCACCAATGACATTTGACTTCTATTTATTTTATATGTAGAGTCAAATGCTAGTGAATCTCCAAATAATTCGTAATCGAATCGACATGCACCGTCAGCCCAAAAGAGATGGGTCAATCTGGAATCTTCGTCTACCTTGTACGCGTAGAAGAATTCTGGGTCAATTCCCTCCTTAGATTGAAGAAATGTAAGTGTTGTCGTAGCATCAACATCGTCTAGTGCTCTATTATCTTGAGCTAGAGCGTTGTATAAATCCTTTTTCGTCCATCCAACCTTATCCCAGCCACCTTTCTTGTGGACAATTAAATTCCATATCGCTCCAGTCCCCATCCCTGATTGCTTCATAATCTTAACTTCTTTCAACTCTGCGGGTGATATCTTACGATGGGATCTCAAAAAAGCTGATTCATAATCATTCGCCAGGCTATGGTTGTGAAGTACATGAAATTTTTTGACGACCCACATCTTTGTAGAATCTTTGTACCCAATACAGAAAATTGCTTTACAGCCACTTCTGCTTTCACTTCTTGGCTCACGAACCCTGTTAGGAGCTTCCTTGTATTTCTTGTGTCTGAATCCCGCATTCGAACAACACCAACCACGGACCATCACCATCCCAGACTTGTTTTTCTTTACCTCGTTCTTTCTAATACCGAAACCATATGCTTTTGAATATATCCGGTAGAATGTCTCTACTTCTTCAATAGAGTTGAACTGTAGGCCAATAATATCTTCTTCTAAGAGTTGTTTTGGATCTTTGTTAATGTTGGCGGACTGCAATATTTTTTTCATCGTCGCTGCATCGAAATCCAATGGAGATTCACCGTCGTCCCTAAGAACAGAATAAAACAAAATAAATATGAGAAATAAATGTAAAAATATAATACATTTCTTAAATCCATTAGAAAGGGTGATGTAAAATAACATTTTGTTGTTTGCGTTGATGTCGTCGTCATCGTTATGATGCATTCTTCCGGTGTTTTTTTCATCTTGTTCTTTACTGTCTCCTAAGTTAACAGCTTCCAAACTTTGCTCATCATCCAAATCATCTGACACTCCTTTTGAAAGGAAGCTTTCTTCATCGACTAAATCTTCCACACGACGATCAGTTTCTCCATGTGACGTCGACATTGAAAAAAATAGAGTGTGTTAGAAACCAGCAGAAGAAACGAAGGACCAGAAATAATACAAGAAGAAAGAGTAATGTTATTCGTACCTCCAAAATTTCCCTCTAATATATAGCCCTCCCATCTGATGTGGCATGTTAAATAATAGTGTGTGTCATCTGACATGACTGATGACATGGCAAATTTTAATCCAAAAAGTTAACTACCCAATTTTCTCCATAATAATTTAAAGTTAATATCAATGTTAATTTAATGTTAATATTAATTTATGTTAATATTAATATTAATGTTAATATTAATATTAATATTATTGTTAATGTTAATGATAATATTAATTTTAATGTTAATGTTAACATTAACTTTAATGTTAATTTTTATTTTTAGTTTTATTTTTAAAAAATTTGCCACGTCAGCTGCCAGATCAACATATCACGTCAGCTACCATGTAAGGATGGACAATTTGAAAGTACAATTTGGAGGTACAAAAAGCATTATTCAGAAAGAAACAACTTCCAGCAAGGCAACAATACAACCTTTTCGTCTTCCTTGTACATCCGCCACGTGGCCCTCTTTTGATGGCTCATAAAAAATCTTGACTGATTCTAGGAGCAAGCATAATTTTAAGGAAACAACTTCCAACAACACAACTTTCTCGTCTTCTGGGTACATGTATTATTAAATTGTGTAGCTAATAACGCATGAGGAAGCATGCGACAGCATTCTCCACGTGGCCCTCTTCTGTAGGATAACACATGCAGCAGCATTTAATGCTACGCAACCCTATTGTCTTGTTATGTGTTGTGTATCCTATGTGGCATGAGGCAGAAGACAATATCTTGCATTGGCGACAAGATTATATTCACAAATGACAATAAGTTTATAAAGTCATCTCCAATACAAAAAAGTATTGAGAAGACAATACAAAGTAATTTTTTACAACTTCCAAGACAACTTTTACTCTTCTAATGATATGGTATCAGTGTTTATTATTAAATTGTGTAGGATAACGCATGCAGCAGCATTTAATGCTACGGGATCTGTTGTGTAAAGAACACAACCTGTGAGAGAGAACCCGAGAGAGAGAGAGAGAAAGAGAGAGTGTGGGAGATGGGATAAAGAGAAAGGATCGAGCTCGACTAGATTTTAAACTTAAAATTCAATTTTTGGTTTTCATTACTAATAACTAGTTCGCACGTACGAGTTTAGACGAACAATAACCGAGCCCCGAGCAACGTGACATCAGCTAGCTAGGTTTCTAATACCGAGGCATTCCTGTTAATTTAAAATTTACAATATTATTGAAACTAATATTAATACTAAAATTTAAAATATTTTTTGATTTAACATTTACTTCAAACTAGTTAAAGTTAAAATTGTATTCTTTTTTATTTGAAATGTAATTGGAACTACAATTAATATTAACATTCGCTTGTCCCATAGTTTAAGTCGTATTTCACTGCTTCTTGCTTAAGTCTATGCACCCAAAGAACTTGATTGTTCAAGTCGAACGCGTGCACAGCACGTTCCCTCGATGCAAGGCTTGACGTAGCCCTTGCTTGTCAAGTCGTTGCACGAACATATTAGAAAAGAGTTTTGTTGGGCTATCGAATTATAGCAAGCACCGTCCCGTGTCACGTGCATTTGTTAAACAGTAAAAGGGTGTGAAGGCCACTGGCAATGTCAAGCCATCACGGACTATAGCTGGGTTAGACGGCGACCCTTTTGCGGCAGGCCGAATCGGTCCCTTGGCCTAGGAATGGATTGGTTGAAGGAGCAATACACAAGAATAGACTGCCATATTGGCAGGATTATTTTTGGTATTCCTGGTGAGGCAGAGTTTTCATTTTCCGGTGAGGCAGAGTTTTCACCATCGACTTGATTCCAGGGACGGCACCAGTATCGGAGAGAGTCTACAGGATGGTACCTTCAAAGTTGGAAATCTTGTACAAGATGATTGAAGAACTCAGAACCAAAGGATTCATTCGTGCTAGTGGATCGACTTGGGGAGCACCGATGCTTCTTGTAAAGAAGAAGGATGGTACGTCAAGATTATGTGTTAATTATCGTATATTGATGACTTATTTGATCAGCTCAAGGGAGCGACTGTATTCTCGAATATTGACTTGTGGTCATGAGGGTACCATCAGATCAGAGTCAGAGAGCGAGTCATCCCGAAGACATCATTCAGATCGAGGTATGGACATTAGGAGTTCCTTGTTATGCCATTTGGAGTGACCAGTATGCCAGCCGTATTCATGGACCCCATAAATCGTATCTTCATGTACTATTTGGATCAGTTCGTGATAGTGTTCATAGACGACATCTTAGTCTATAGCTGTAGTGCCCCGTCCCTATATTGTGCCCCGTACTCCGTCTACGTGGTGCGCGAGAAAGGAACACTGTCGCTATCGATTCGGTCGGGACCGATAGGTCGGGATCGATCGACTCGATCGAACGGGAACGGTTGAATTAAGATCCATTCTCTCGCCTGAAGTAAACTTAAGGTGAGTGTCTGACCCTTCTCTTCTCGACCCCCTTCCTAGGTAAATCGATAATGTTGTTGCGAATGAAAGGATAAATGCAAGGGCACGAACACGGGAAAAGGATTGAGTTTTCAAAGATAATGTAGGCTATGTCTTAATAACTAAAAGAAAAATATGTCTTTGCACGGTTATAGACAACTTGTCGATAAGGCGGTAGTTTCCTCGAGCAGCAACCCGGGGCCACGGGACCGTTTCGACCTAGGAGGAAACAGGGTATAGTCGTGCATAAGGTTTCAGCATAGGTTAAGCGGGAACTTGCAACGGAGCTAGCTACTTGCGTTGAAAGGATCCCGATTAACAAAGCTATACGTCCAGGATGGCTTGTGATGCCAGTGACGTCGAAGAGGGACAAGACGAAGGAGGTCAGCCACTCGCCTTAGACTTGCTTCAAGCGAGCGACTGGTTGGCTGCACTGACGTCGCCTATGCGATCACCTGCAACCCGCTGAATATGGGACTTGGTTCCAGAGAAGCCATTCCATAACGTGGAATGGATCTTAATTCAACCGTTCCCGTTCGATCGCCGGCCGATTCTGACCTATCGGTCCCAACCGAATCGGTAGCGACATTGTTCCTTTCTCGTGCACCCTGTCACGACCCGCACCCGGAGTAAGGGCATGAGTGCATGACAGCGTCCCAGCCTACACCGCAAAAACGACGTAGAATGCTGTCTAGGTCTACTATCTAACAACAGTTATAATATCAAAATCTGTCGAGAACGGTCAACTCCGAATGGAGGACAAGCAATGACAATATAATATACTCAATCACAAACTCTAAGAAATATAGATGATACCGAAAGATAAAGGCAACAAGATATAAAATATCATCCAAAAGATCCAACACAGAAATAATACAAGTCTAGAGTCAACAATCTCAATACAATACTAAAATAATATTGGAATCTATGAATCGAATCGATACAAAGGATAAGTTCCGTTTAAGCAAGTGCTGATTTTAGTTGATCTAGTGTGCAAACTATGCTTTTACGCTAGACGATAAGAGGTCGACATTTTGCCTTATTCAGTAAAGTGTCCGCAAAACCAAATCGTCGCCTTGCAACAGAGTGTGGCATGGGCGCGGTAGGCCAAATCAACCGAGTAATTCAAAGGAGGAAATTATGTATGGTATTTATGGTGCACATTATTAGGACGGGTTACGACCGTCCAGTGTTGTGATAAGCTATGATATTAGTAAGTTTGGGATCCTTCGGATATTGGGCTAGCAACCCGTATCTGTAGGTCCTAAAAAATCAAGTTGCATCAATCAACAAAGTCAAAAATACAAGATATTCATCATTATGATGAGTTGCACAGACAACAGATTGCGCAGACATCACTTTGCGCAGGCTGGTTTGCGCATGTTTCCAACTGCGCAGGCTGACGTGGCAGAAGTCATCATTGACTGAATCAAATCAGATCTTCCTGACAGCTGACAACACGAATAACGAGGAGGCTGTTCGTTTTTGACGTCGCACAGTGCTCGAGGGCGGCTGACAGGTGGCAGCGCAATCCGTGTTTGCGCAAACTATTCATGCGCAAACTGTTGTTACGCAAGCCATTTCTGCGCAGTTCATTTTGCATATTCTACCAATATAACTGACAAATTACATGTGGCATTCATGCCATCAATTGCTCATTACGTGGCAACTGTCTATGCACGATCATGCGCATTTCAATCAAATGATGCCATGTGTCCCAAATAGTTGGCCCACGATCCAATAACTGCTTGTGCAATCCAGTGCTGTGCAAACCAATTGCTGCGCAAATCAGCTTGCGCAGTCCAAAATAACTGAAAGTTAGTTATTTTCAGAACTCTATAAATAGAGTTTCAAGTCTTCATTTCAAGGGGGATCAAGATCAGAGATCAGAAATCAGAGAGTTCAGGAGTTCTTGCCAAAGTGCTGCTGCATTCTTCCGAGACTTTTGTCTTCAACCTCAGAGGCTTTTGCCTTCAGTTTCCAGAGTTGTTTTCAACTTCAAAGGCTTCGTCTTCACAGTTCACATCGTCCAAGGGATAGAGCAATCGTCATCAAGATTGGATTCCTATAGTTGTAATTTTCCCAGAATTCTTGTAATCTTTATTACAGTTTGTATCAATAAAGTTTTATACTTTTGTTTTTGCAAACAAAATGGCGACTCTGCTGGGGACAACTTTCTCCTCTGACGAGGAAGTAGCAACTCAATGTGACGTAGCGTCTATCGGGAAGACGCAGAAGACGCTGGTTGTTAAGGTCAACCAGACAGCCTACGAGGCGATGCTCAACTCCAAAACCACTCCCCGTACTGTAGCCACTTCTGCTAAGAGCAAAGTGCGCTCAGTTTGGGTCTCCAAGTCTGCACAATCTGGCAGTTTTGCCACCAAAGATGCTGTACCAATTGCTGCACAATCTGCTAGTCAGACTGCTGCATAAACTGTTGTGCCAACTGTTGCACAGTCTATCTCAGCAACTGCTGCACAATCTGTTGCAGTCAAGGCTGCACAATCTGTTGCAACTGTTGCACAGGCTACTTCATATGCTGCCTTGTCAAAACAGAAGACTCCTATGACTCTGGCACAATTGGCAGTGGCTTTTCCTGCGCAAAATAGCACTCTTGTAACTAAGGTGCATCCCAAGCACTCTAAGACAAGAACTCCTGATGCACTTCCTACCAAAGCTTCTAATGCACAAATGACTAGTGCACCTTCTACCCATGTGCAAACCAAGTCTGCGCAATCCAAGAAAAACAGCCTTTTGGCTAAATTTCCTTCTTCTCACAATAAAAGAAGAGATTCTACTCCTCTTCCCAAACACCCTATTGCCCCTGCGCAATCCACTGAGGGTAGTCTTTTGACTATTCCTCCTTCTCTTCAAAGCAAAGGAAAAGGTCCATTGGTCTTTTCTCAAACTTCCTTGTCTCATGACTTGGAAGATAACAGAGGGAAACGCTCTTTAGCTAACCCTTCATCTTAAAACAAAGGAAAAGGCCCTTTAGTCTTTTCTTAGTCTTCTTCAGTCTTTACTGAAGAAGATCCATCTCAATGTGTCTCGGCTCCAATCAATTCAAGAACTCTGGCAAACAAGGATTCTTCTTTCCTTTATAACAAGAGTACTTGTACTAATCAAAGAGGTATTCTGCCTACTCTGATAGCAGAATTCCAGGACCTCCCGACTCTCCAAATTTGTCGTTCCAGACAGGGAAAACTGTTAGTATCTCAAACAGAAACTCCTGGGGGTGAATTTGCTGACCTCAGAACTTATCTTAATCGACCCACTTCAGTAAAACGCAAACAGCCAATGCCGAAGGTTAAACATCATCAGAAACAAATCTCCAAAGTCAGAAATCCCGACACTTATGCCAATGAAGTGAGTACTTCCCTGTATACTCAAGGGACTAAACATTTGAAGAATCGGAATCATGTTCCAAATGTTATCAAAGAACAGATCCCTCGGAACTTTCCTCGTCCTGTTGTAGATCTTCGAGAACATCTAAGACAAAAACAGGATAATGTCTCAATATCTCCATCTCAACCATCTGATCATCACTGTAATCATAAAGTCATCATCCAATGCTGTTGTCAAACGACAAAACGATCTGTCTTCGATCGTTTAACTTTTGCTAAATCTGAACCTATGTCAGAAGAAGACGAAGTTTTGTATGCTTCTGTTAATATGACTTCCCGAGACACTGGGGGTAAAAGATGCTCTAAGCATGGTAGACTCCGTAAGCCAAGCCAACGGTATTTGGAATTACTTCAAGAATCTTCTGAAGGAGTATTTCAACATACCCGTTCCCGAAGCCGAGATACAATCGGTCAAAGGAATCTTCCTCAAAATCCTTCAAGTCATCTCCCTGTTTCCCAGTCAGGAGATGATTCGTTTTCTGATTATGATGCATACAGTGAAAGTTCTGAACAAACAGTATCTTCCACTGTGCCAAGAGAAGTGACGGCTTATGTTGTCACCGATGATCCAGATGCTTCAACCTCCGCAAATCAGGAACAACGAATTGCTGCACTCGAAGACAAATTAAAAACTATGGCTGAGATGGTTGCTAGTATGCATTCCATTATTGTAGCACAGCATGTTACACCACCAACTGCACCTATTACTAGTCCAAAGATCATAGCATCTTCAATACCTGCCAATACTGGGCTGGGGGTAGTGCCTCCTCAAATGCCTCCTGTACAAGTGCAAGTACAAACTACGCCTAGCCATTCAGGAGCTGGGGGTAGTGCTTACAACGCTGTTCCTCCTCCTACCACTACAACTCAACCTGCTCCTTCTTCTTCATCAGAAGACGCCAATGAAGCTGTCAAACTCTTACGAACCCAATTTGAAGCATTTAAAGAGAAAGACAATCTACAAAGGTTGGGGATTAAACAGCCCTATCCGGTTGAATGGAAGGACGTCCCGTTTCCTCCAAAGTACAAAATCCCTACAATCTCTCTGTTCGATGGCAGTACTTCCCCGAGTCAATTCATCAATCATTTTGAGGTAATGACTGTTCAACTTCAGCCAAATGACGCTCTTCTTACCAGAGTGTTCGTCGGTTGTTTAGCCGGCGTAGCATACGACTGGTACAGAAGTTTGCCCGATGGTTGCATCACATCCTTTTCAGGTCTTAAACAAATCTTTCTGGAACGGTTCTATGAAGGATTTAATGATATGACTATGTCAGCTCTCAACAAAATCAAACAAAAACATAATAAAACTGCTGAGAGCTTTATTGAACGGTTCCGCCGTGAAGCTTTGAAAATGCCTCCAGGGACTCCAGCTGCTGTCACAATTGATACTTGTAAGGAAAATCTTTTGCCTATTATCAGTATGTGGACGGGATCAACCCAATTCCAAGATTGGCCCTCATTCATCGTCAACGCCAAAGCTGCTGAAGTAAGTGCCGACAAGTTCAAACAATTGGGGGTACAAATGTCTAACCCTGATCGCAATAAGCATCAGAATTTAGGTGGTGGCAACCGCCAGAACAATCGCAAAGCGAAAGAGACTTTGAACATTAACTTGAATAAAAATAAAGAATCTTTGGCTGTCAATGTAGCCCCACCTACATCTACTCCTACTCCTTCTGCACCTCCACCGATGGAACCTCGTCCAAAGGTGGAATATTCCTTTGACGAAAATGACACTGCAAGTATCTTTGAGTGTTTACTCAAAAGCAATAAAATTCAACTCCCTGATCCAAAGAAACCAGATGAAGTCAATAAAACTGATCATCCCAAGTATTGTGTCTATCACCAATTCATTGGACATCCTACTCGAGCATGCTATGTGCTCAAAGGTAAGATTCAAGAGCTTGTCAATGCAGGTGTAGTCACTTTGCAACAAGATGAGAAGACTGTTACGGCAAATATGGTTTCAGTCCAATTTGGAGATTTCCCTTCGCAGATAATACAGCATGGTGTCATTCCGATTCCTAAAGCAACCCTTGAGATTGAGAATCTCCCACTTCCATCCAATGAAGGTCTTATTCCCTTGTCTCTTGACAATGGTGAAATTATGTGGATCCATCCTGATCTTGCTCCCGAATTTGAGATATCTTCCAAGAAGAAAACTCGTTCTAAAGGCAAAACCAAAATCTGCAACATGGTATCTTTTGATCCCATTGTTGACGAAGAGATTCTGTTAGGCACCAGATCAGGAAAAGCTTATTTGAAAGATCATTCTGAAGGTCAAAGGGATCCTGCTTCTTCTTCCGAACCTACTCCGGCACAACCCGCATCTGCTAAAGAGGTCCCTTCTACATCTTCACCAGTTGTAGTATCAATTCCTCCTAAGCCAACAACGGCTGACAAAGGCAAACAACAAGTTCGATTTGACAAACCTATAAAGAAGTCATCTCCTACTGGGCTTGAGAAGCCTTACAACTTTGATATATTGGCTCAATTAGCCAATACACCAGCTAGGCTGTCAATCTTTGAACTCTTGCGTCTTTCCAAAGAGACACGAGAAACTCTAAGTGAAGCTCTGATGCAGACTGAAACTTGCTTAACTCTTCTCAAGAAGCCAGAATCAGAATCAGTCTCTTGTCATCACAGTCATAGTGTCTTGGAACTGATCCTAAATATTACCTTCACTCAGGATGATATGCTAATGGAAGATAATAGACATGATCGTCCTCTTTATTATACAGGATATATAGATTCAATGAAGGTTGATCGTATCCTGATAGATCCAGGGTCTGCACTTAGTATTATGCCTAAGACAATGCTAGATGCATTGAAGATACCAGTGCATAGTCTTTCAACCACGATCACTACTATTCTGGGATTTAATCAAGGAAAGAGTGAACCTTTGGGCAAGATCCGTCTAAAACTCCAAATAGGCAATCTTCGCACAAAGGTGACCTTTTATATCATTGACAATCATGGTTGTTCTTATAATGCTCTCCTGGGAAGACCATTCCTCCATGAACACAATGTCGTTCCATCAACTCTTCATCAATGCTTTAAATACGTTGATGACAAAGGACAAGTTCATAAGGAAGTTGCGGACCTTTATCCTTTCAAGGGTGTTGAAGCTTATTGCAACGATGCTCGTATGTATAAGGATGAATTTATGAAGGTGGTATTGGCTATGGATACTGAAGAAGATCAAAAAGCAGTATCTCAAGACACTCTTATCATACCTGTTAAAGGGCGAGTTTCTCATCCTCAATCTTCCAAGCCACTGGTTATTCACTTACCAGTTCAAAAGAAATCAGTTGATGCTGATGAAAATCAAAGGGAGCTCACCTCTTCTGAGCCACTTGTTATCGATTTACGTCGTAACAAAGACAAAAAGCAGCTCATTCCTTCTGAGCCACTTGTTGTTGATCTAAATCGCAACAAGGAAAAAAGAGAGCTCACCTCTTCTGAGCCACTTATTATCGATCTCCGTCGTAACAAGCCTCTTCCACGTTCTTCTTCTCCCCCTCTTGTAATCAATTTGACCAAACCTGCTAAGGTTAAAGGTCCTGTTGTAAATACTGATGTACAAATCAATGAAAAAGTACCTACTTTCCAGTATATTGATGTTATTTATTATACTAAAAGTTATTTGGATATGTTAGATAGCTTCCAATCAATTACACTGGGAGTCGTACAATCTCTTCAGACAGAAGTCTCGCTTGAAGATCCAGATGATTCTTACCGTATTCATCCTTCTTTAAAGAAAGGTGAAAGTTCAGCATTTTTATATAAAAGACCAGAAACAAAGATTAACTATACGGATGATAGCAAAGTTAACGATACGGGACGTCTCCAGCTCCATCGTTATAGTCAACAATCAAAAGACATCCTCCGAAAGATGGGTTACGACTTCAAGAGCGGCCTTAACTATGGTAAAGGTAGACGAACTCCCATTCGTACAACAGTTTCAAACGGAAAATCACAAATGTATTATGACAAGACCAAGAAAGGTCTCGGATATACTTCTCCTCCACTGTTATCCCCAGCAGCTTCTGAGTCAGATAATGAAGAACGTTCTAATTCTTCTGATTCCAGATCATGGGATTTCGGTACCAGCATCGGTGAAGTCCATCGTATAATTGTATCTTCTAACATGGTCTCTGTTGAACTACCAGAAGGCTGTGATGAAGATGTTTAAGAAAGTCCGGAAACAGATCCTTGGGCTCAACATATGGATAACCAATGGGTACTTCGATTTGAATAACGTGAACCTCCTACTGAAGATCAACTACTTCAAATTGATGTAGGAGAAAGAGATTCACCTCGGCCAATCTTTATTAGTAAAAATCTTCCAGAAGCAGACAAACAAGAGTTGATTCTTCTTATTAAAGAATACATCGACGTCTTTGCCTGGAGTTATGAAGACATGCCAGGTTTAGATCCTAAGATTGCTACTCACAAACTGAACATTCTTCCTAATGCTAAACCAGTCAAACAGCAACAAAGGCGATTTAAGCCTGAAATGATGGACGCAATTAATGATGAAGTCAAGAAGCTCATCGCTTGTGGCTTTATTCGAGAAGAGCAGCATCCTGATTGGGTAGCCAATGTCGTCCCAGTTCTGAAGAAAACTGGAAAAGTTCGAGTCTGCATCGACTTTCGAGATCTCAATGAAGCATGTCCGAAAGATGAATTTCCTCTTCCTATCACAGACG
Organism: Iris pallida; assembly: GCA_029216955.1. Lineage (NCBI taxonomy): Eukaryota > Viridiplantae > Streptophyta > Magnoliopsida > Asparagales > Iridaceae > Iris > Iris pallida. The sequence continues at coordinate 3,082,561 of JANAVB010041019.1, forward strand.
TCATGATTGACAATACTTGTGGGTTCGAAAGAATATCTTTTATGGATGGATTTTCCGGATATAATCAGATCAAAATGCATCCTGAAGATGAAAAGCATACATCTTTTCGCACTCCTCGAGGAGTCTATTGTTATACAGTGATGCCATTTGGTCTCAAGAATGCGGGTGCAACCTACCAACGGGCTATGAGTACTATTTTCAGAGAACATCTTCGTAAAACAGTCGAATGTTACGTGGACAATATTGCTGTTAAAAGTCGTCTAAAAGAAGATCACATCCAAGATTTGAGAACAATATTTAATCTCATGCGTCAACATCAGCTCAAGATGAATCCCACCAAGTCATTCTTGGGTGTCTCTAGTGGCAAATTTCTCGGCTTCGTCATTACCTCTAAGGGTATACACGTGGATCCCGAGAAGATCAAAGCCATCCAAGAGATGCGTCCTCCACGCAACCTAAAAGAGCTACGAGGATTCCAAGGCCGACTTGCGTACATCAGGCGATTCATTTCGAACTTGTCTGGACGCTGCAGACCATTCACTCAACTAATGAAGAAGGGTGTATCTTTTGTTTGGACTGAAGAGTGTCAACGAGCATTCGACGATATCAAACAATATCTTATGAACCCACCAGTTTTGGTGCCACCTATCTCTGGCATTCCATTCTTGATGTATGTCCGTGCTATGGACCATTCATTGGGTGCCTTACTTGCCCAAAAGAACAAAGAAGGCCATGAACAAGCTATCTACTATCTTAACCGAACTATGATTGGTGCTGAACACCGTTATAGTCCGGTCGAAAAAGAATGCCTGGCTCTCATGTTTGCTGTGCAAAAGACGAGGCATTATATCATTGGTCAAACTATTCATGTTATATCTCGAGTTAACCCTCTCCGAGTACTCATGAAGAAACCGAGTACACTTAATTCTCGGTTGGCTACATGGGCAATCCTGCTAGCTCAATATGACATGGTGTATGTTCCACAGAAATCTGTCAAAGGTCAAGCGTTGGCGGACTTCTTAGCAGCTCATCCTGTGCCTGAGACATCTAAACTCTATGACAAAATTCCTGACGAGACATTAGAAGTCAACATGATCTCCGAAGAGTTTCCAACCTGGCATTTATTCTTTGATGGTGCATCAAGAATTGGACCAAATGGTGCTATAGTGGCAGGTGTTGGAGTTGTTCTCGTTTCTCCAGACGGATTAACTATCCAAAGAGCCTACTCTTTAGATGAACCTTGTTCTAACAATATGGCAGAATACAATGCTTTACTTGTCGGCCTTCAGCTAGCTAAACAACTGAATGTTGAATATCTCGAAGTCTATGGTGATTCTAAACTGGTTGTGAACCAGGTTAGAGGAACCTATGAAGTTCGTCATCAAGATCTGGTGCCTTATCATGAAGCGGCAATCAATATAGCTACATCATTCAAAGCCTTCTTCATCGACTATGTTCGACGAGCTTGCAATACTGAAGCCGATGCTTCGGCCAATCTTGCAGCGGTCTTAGCCATCCCTGTCAAAAGGCATCAGGTGGTGGTTATTTCTAACCGAGAACTGTTCTGTATTGAGAACAATCGTAATATTGAATTTAGCAATCTTGCTGAAGTCGAAGTTATTGATGACGATTGGAGAACTCCTTTTATCGATTTTGTAGTACATGACATACTCCCTGAAGATCCTAAGGAGGCTACAAGCATTCGACGTCGATCTCTACGATTTTATTACAATCAAACCACCAAAACACTCTATCGGCGAACTTATGATGGTCTTCTTCTACGCTGTTTAGCTGGTGATGAAGCCAAACAAGTGTTGCGTGAAGCTCATGATGGCGTCTGTGGAGCACATCAACCTGGTCCTAAATTACAGGATCGCATTAGACGTATGGGTTATTATTGGCCCTCTATGGTATCAGATGCCATTGAATATGCAAGGAAATGTCGTGCTTGTCAAATCCATGCAGACTTCATTCATCAACCCTCGGAATTCTTACACCCGACTGCTGCTTCATGGCCTTTTGAAGCTTGGGGTATGGACATCATAGGTCCTATTAATCCTCCTTCTTCTAGAGGACATCGGTTCATATTGGCGATAACCGATTACTTCTCCAAGTGGGCCGAAGCTATACCTCTGGCTGAAGTCAAGACTAGCAGTGTTATCAACTTCGTTAAACACCATGTCATCTATAGATTCGGTGTACCTCGCAGAATCATTCATGACAATGGACCTCAATTTATTAGTCAGAAGTTCACTAGATTCTGCGATGATCATCGGATTAACAATGTTGCTTCGACGGCTTACAATCCTGCCGCTAATGGTTTAGCTGAAGCCTTTAACAAAACCATTATTAAGCTCCTTAAGAAGTTTGTATCCACTAACAAACGGAATTGGAGCGAAAAACTTGGCGAATGTCTTTGGGCCTATCGAACTACAGTCCGCAATCCCACAGGCTTTACACCTTTCTCTTTGGTGTATGGCTGTGAAGCTGTCCTTCCTTTGGAGTTACAAATTCCTTCTTTAAGGATTGCTATTGCCAATGAGCTTACCACAGAAAATAATGACCTTCTTCGACTTCAAGAGTTGGAAGCATTGGATGAAAAGCGGTTAATGGCTCAACAGCATATTGAGTTATACCAAGCCCGCATCTCAAAGACATTTAATCGTAAAGTGAAGGTCAGAGCCTTTCAGCAAGGAGAACTTGTTCTAACGGTCAGACATCCTATGACTATGACTCATATGAGCAAAGGGAAATTCGATGCGAAATGGGAAGGTCCCTATGTTGTGAGCAAAGTCTTCTCAAACGGAGTTTATCAACTTTCAGAACTTGATGGTCGAGTTGCTATGATGCCTATCAATGGCAAATTCTTAAAGAAGTATTATGTATAAATGTAAATATTTGTAAATTATCAGACAGAATCAAGATCATGAATAAAATTTAAATTTTATTATATAATAGTACATATTAAAGGTCACTATCATCTTTTCTACATTGGGACGAGGGCCACTGCCATCCTTCTCAAAAATGCGGTCAGCAAAAGAGCCGAGAACCTCCTTGCTGGATCCTACAAGAAACTTGCAGGCGGCCATCCTCATTGCTTCTTCTTCTTTAGTCTTTCCTGGTTCGAGCAGGAAGTCCAAATGTCCCGCAGTGGTTGGGGTGCAAACGAACCTTCGCCTGCTTCTGCCTCCTTCGGCTGAATTGGATCGGCAGGGCGTTCTTCAATACCCTTCTGAACCTTCGAGACAGTCTCAACCTTCTTAGATGCTTCTCCGGAAAATATTTTATGTTGAAGAGTAGAAGTGTTCGTTCCTATCAGATTTCTGCTATATTTATAGACATAAGTTCTTCAATTAATGAAGCATTACATTCATCCGACGGTTCATCCGTTTATTAATACCTGACGGTTCATCCGTTCATTTATCACATTCATCCGACGGTTCGTCCGTTCATTAAACACCTGACGGTTCATCCGTTCATTTATTTACACTCATCCGACGGTTCGTCTGTTCGTATATCTGACAGTTCATCGTTCATCTATTGTGACGGTTAACCGTTCATTTATTTATATTTGACGGTTATTCGTTCATTTCAACATCATTTGACGATTACCAGTTCTTCATCGTTACTTGACGGTATTTCCGTTCACTCATTTTCATATACATTGACGATTCTCATCGTTCATCTTCTACATCAGCAACTTGTCGTTTCGATTAAGTTGTCAATAAATATCTATCTATATTTATATCTAATAAGATATGCAATAAATAATGGAGCCACCAAAATGTCCTTTATATAAAAAAAATGAATGAGACATTACAAAAAATGCAGCTCCACAACAAACCCAAATACAAA